>NSMO01002802.1:0-20951 GCA_002588565.1 Coelastrella sp. UTEX B 3026
TGGCGACCCCCATGCATGTCAGACACTGCAGCTCTTGCCAGCGCATCTAATCTGTTGCATGGCTCAATACTTTCACATATATGAACAATGAATGAATGAATGAGCTCCGCATAGCGCTTTCAAGAGAGCGCTAGCGTAAGTTGAGGAAGGGTAATGTGTGTGTCGAAGCGACTTCACATTCCCTACCGTCATATGAACAATCGAATTCAAGCCAAAGGTACTGCACGGTTCCATATGAACTGTCCCTCCCCATCTTATACCACTCCACATGCCGTTCGTGTATGATAAAAGTAAAGCGCCACGTCTGTACTTCACTTTCTCTGGCCACCACTTTCTCTGGCCACTACCATTCAGCCTCACTTTCTCCCTTCTCGCATTATAACGGGCCGGTCTACCGCTTACATCAATCAAAACCAATTTTGCCTTCAACTGATTCCAATGCTTCCAATCTGCTACACTACACCGCGTGCGAGACGTGTGTTGTATATCAACTTCCCACAATGATCGCTGGTACCACAACTCAGTGTCGTACAGCCACCAAATCACTTTCTCTGGCCAGTGCCGTCAAGCCTAACTTTCTCCCTGCTTCCATCATAACCAGCCAGTACTTTATTTCCATCAAGGACAAGAAAATGTACCCCACCAATACGACACATGTCTGTTTACACCACTCCACACGCCATTCGTGTATTATCATGCATTGCGTCTAAGCTGATTCACTTTCTCTGGCCAGTACCATCCAATCTCACTTTCTCCCTACTGGCATCATAACCTGCCGGTGCACCATTTGCACTATATTCCCGACCTGAATTGCTCTTATGGCTGTTCATCATTTTCAGTGCAGCATCATAATGCGGCACGGCACGTGTGACGTCATAACTTGCGCTGCTGCTGCTGATAATGCCGAGAACATTATGGTAGAAGGTGTTGCCTTTGGCATCCGGGGAGAGAGCACAGTAGAGGGGGGTGCGGGCACCTGGAGCAGCAGCAACAGCAGTGGCAGCAGCGATGTTTGAGATGGCCGTACTTGTCTTGCTGCTGCTGACCTGCCGAGCATGTGATGATACTAACGAGTAGTGGGCAAAGCATACTACTAGCTGGCTACTGTCCGCTGGCAGTTACTTGCTGTTTCACCATTTGCTGGGCTCAATAGCAGTGCTGCATTGATTGCTATAATCTGTTGGCACCATGGTCAGCCCAGCCTATCAATCACTCCAGGATGGCTGACTGGTACTGTCATCTACTGCCCAGTAACACAGAAATTACGAGAGTTGCTTCGGCCTATTTGCAACTTTATCATGTATGCTTGATTCTGAACATTTTTGAACTTTCTGGTTGCAAATGACAAGAACAGCATAAAAGTTGATGTGTGCTTACCATCTACTGGGCTGATCAGAAGTGAAGCTTTAACCGACTGCAGCAGGTTGGTTGGCACAACCGTCAGTCCGCTGTCAATCACTCCAGGGTGACAGACTGGTACAGTCAGCTCCGGGTGGCGGCGCTGAAGCTCATAACCAAACCAGGTCTTGGCAAGATTGCTCCTGCAGCAGTAGCAGCAGCGGCAGCAGCAAATTATTGGTTTCAGCGTTGCCAGCTGCAGCAGTAGACAGCTAGCCCTGGCGTGTACAAAAGAGCCAAGTAGCAGCAGCAGAGGCAGCAGCAGCAGCAGCAGAGGCAGCAGCAGAGGCAGCAGCAGAGGCAGCAGCAGCAGCAGGAGGAGAATAGCCTGCTGCCTGTGGGGTCTACCCTTTATGTTGGGTGTTGACTTGTAATGGTTAACATGTAAATAGCATCACCAGATTTGTATTCAAAAGCTGCGCTCAGGAGTCATGTACCTTTAACAAGCCTCCTGACTCCAAACATATGCTTGGCAACAAACATTGTTGCAATGAAATAATCGTATATATTATATATATCGTATATATTCTCTCTCTATATATATAGAGAGAGAAGTTAACAGTGGATACCTCACCATCTAGACTGGTACTCTCCACACCCAATAGCAAACCAACTCAAACTACAGGATGACACCAGATGATACCCTGCAAGCACTCACTCTCTGTTTTCTCTTTTATGTCCGGCTTATGCAGCCGAATATGCACACTGAAAAGTCTGTGATTTGCAATGAAATGTATTAATGGTATCTGCCGGCATCATCTCGTTGACCATTGTCATAGATGGTTCTTATACAATGATTACATGCTGATTGATTAAAAGCACGGATAGGTTTCTGAAGCACTGCTCACATTTTAAAGTATGCACGGATATATATTAGACCCAAAAACAGCAGCAGCAGCAGCAGCATTACCTGCAATAGGCCCACCACCCGCCGACTGACCCCCACAGCGGCAAACTGCTGTAGTTGAAGTCCGGCCCGGCATCGTCAGCGTATGTGTGTAGAACACTCGAAACCACGACCACCCTTGCACGTTGTTCAATGAGTGATGGTAGGAAATGTTGTGTGAGGGCAAAATGACCGAGGAAATTTGTTGCATAGTGAATTTCATAGCCCTGCAGCAGCAGCAGCAGCAGCAGCAGCAGCAGCAGTGATTGAGGCCTTGGGATGATCAGCATATGCGTATGTTGCTCAAAGACAAAAGAGAAGCTGTTAACAAGTTAGCCGAGGCAAATAGAGAGAAGGAAACTGGTTGCACAGCAGATTCCTTAGCAAGGCATTGATGGCAGCAGCAGCAGCACGGCATCCAGGTCTCAAGCCACAAACTAACCCATCGCTCCCAGGATTTATTGTGCATGTGAAACTGGGTAAGATTCTGCACACATCTGACTGTGATCATCTCAGGATCGATACTATCAATATCAACAATAGAGTGTAGATCGAGTGTGAATTGAACCAAGAATCACAGTCCCATCATCCTCAAATCGAACCGCAATAACCTCGAAACCGTGTGTGGTTGAAGCTCGACAAGCTCCCAACGGCTGGACACTGCCAGAGCAGACACCATATGCTGCCTAGCCAATGTGTCCTGCGAGGGTATAGGGTCCAGCACTACAGCAGTAACCAGCCACACACTACAAGAGTGTTGAGAATGATAAGGAAATCTGCATGGCAAACGTTGCTGAGAAATCCATACGCGTATGTTTTACGTACCTGTGGTGATAGTTTGTACGGCTTTCCAGCGATAGCAGCGCACAGAACGAGCATGTCCACAGCACCAGCAGCATCCAACACACGACCTGCAGCAGCAGCAGCAGCAGCAGCTTAGGGCACTTGGTCAAAACCATTTACATACTTCTACACCAGGTTGTTGGCCAGAGAGAGAAAGAGAGAGAGAAGCAGCCAGAGAGCGAGAGAGAGAGAGAGAGAGGTATCAACCCTATATTTGAACCGCCAGATTGCATTGACCTATCCAATACCGCATACTGTGTCACGGCTGACTTGATATTACATTCTAGATGGTGAGGTATCCACTGTAACTTCTCTGTCTCTAAATTTACAGTATTCCTATTAGGCTCTGGACATACTGCAATGAACATGGCCCAAACTAGCGATCCCACTGAGTTCACGACTGCCAGGTCCAGGTGTAAGGCATACTGTAAAAGCGACTGAGCCAATGCAAACAGCCTGTGGTTAGATGCTCTGGCAAGAGCTGTTGTGCCATGCACGGGGTACACCACCCGACAGAGTCAAACACACACATACTGTACTAAACATGGCTCAAACGAGTGACTCTACCGAGTTCATGTCTGCCAGGTCCAGGTGTAGGGCATGAACTGCAGCAACCAATCGTTGAGGCTACTTTTTGGGCAGAGTAGAATCCAAATCTGCCAGATGCGACGGTTATGTGCGTGTGATATAAAGCCTTTGCAGTCTGCTGTAAGTGGCATGACATCATATATCTGCGACAAAGTGTTATTTATGAATTACAACATACTATATGCAACATCTGATTTGATTTGATTTATTACATGGGAGAGCTACTTCGCTCATGAAGCCACGCTATAGCAACAATGTTACTACCTTCAAATGCCTCTTCTGAGTTCATGTCTGCCAGGTCCAGGTGTAAGGCATGTACTGCACCAACATGACCAACTGCCGGGTGCGATTAGAATTGCGCCAATAGTGTGATAAATAAAACTTGCAAGTTTCTATACCTTGCATGAACCCGTATCCCAACTGCTAGCATCCATAATCATCTCTGAATATAACAGGGTAGTTACCTGCGAATGACTCTACTGAGTTCATATCTGCCAGGTCCAGGTGTAGGGCATGAACAGCACCAATATCACGCTCGGGTCGAGGGGCGCCCACAGCAGCAGAAGCAACAACACCTGCAACAAATTTGCATTCGCAATCATGGTCACTCACTCGATTCACTGTTTTTACATTTTGTGCTGTTGATGACACCACCAACTGCAACATATCAGTGCGAAAGTGATAGACTCGCTGCTGCTGCTGCGGCTGCTGCTGTGACCAGAGCAGGACTGCAGCCGACGTTGTGCTTACAAAGCCAAGTCGAGCTGCATTATTGCAAAGACATGAAACAAGCTCTGCCTTGCTAGGCTGCACTTGCCGGGGCTGATTCTTATGCTTGCCCCCCATGACTGCTGCTGCTGCCGATGCTGCTGCCAAGCCCCAGCAGTGCATGTCGGCGCTCTGGATGCTCTGCGCATACATAATGTAGGCAAACCATACACTATTATGCTATTATTCAGACCAAACTATGGGATAGGATTATTGAACCTCCTGGGCTGGTTCTGGTGCCTTCCCCCATGAATGCTGCTGCTGCTGCTGCTGCTGTCTAAGGTAACCGATGCAATCCCCCAACAGTACAATCATTCCTGAAACGCTGCTGAGGCTCATTCTTGTACTGCCCCCCATGACTGCTGCTGCTGCCGCTGCCAAATTTTGCGCCCCACCAAGATCCAGCTGATCATGATGTGCTGCTGCTGACACTGCCTGCCTGCCAAACTGCTGCTGCTGCTGCCAAATTCCAACTGCTGCTGCTGCTGCTGCTGCTGCTCACAACAACAGCAAAACTGCATTTGTAAGCAAAATCTTGTTCATATCAACGGCAGCAAAAAAACATCTCAATATGATAACAACATGACAGTCCAACCTGCTGGGCTGATCCTTGTACTGCCCCCCATGACTGCTGCTGCTGCCGCTGCCAAATTTTGCGCCCCACCTAAATCCAGCTAATCATGATGTGCTGCTGCTGACTCTGCCTGCCAAACTGCTGCTGCTGCTGCTGCTCACAACAACAGCAAAAGTGCATTTGTAAGCAAAATTGTGTTCATATCAACAGCAGCAGAAAAAACATCTCAATATGATAACGATATAACAGTCCAACCTGCTGGGCTGATCCTTGTACTGCCCCCCATGACTGCTGCTGCTGCAGAGCCCTGAGCCCCACCTAAATCCAGCTGATCATGATGTGCTGGTATTGGGCGGGAAGGTAGGGGGTTCGCATTCTGATCATTGCGCAAATTTGACAGCGGCGCTTTTTGCATTCCAGGGCCTAGAGAGTACGTGCCTGTGGGTACTAGATGTGTACGCCTGTGGCAGCAGCAGCAGCAGCGGCAGCAGCAGCAGGAGTGATGGTCCGACACTCGTTTGAAAGGACGCAGAGTGTGTAAGCGGCCTGGTAGGGGGTTGACACGCTGGTCAATTACGTATCCTACTGCTGCCTGCCAACACGAGTTGCACGCATGCATTGGTTTACTACTCGAGGGTGGTGCATTGATCCCCAGCAGCAGCAGCAGCAGCAGCAGCAGCAGCTGCTGCTGTGTTGCTGCATTGCAGATCGGCTTCCGCCGCCCTATGGCCTGCATCTGCTATACACAAGCCAGAGAATGATTTGCAGATCACGCTAGACACATATAAGAATGCTGACATCGTTGCCCACTAATATTGTTGCCCGCTAACATCGTTGCCCACTAATATTGTTGCCCGCTAACATCGTTGCCCACTAATACTGTTGCCCGCTAACATCGTTGCCCACTAAAATTGTTGCCCGCTAACATCGTTGCCCACTAAAATTGCTGCCCGCTAACATCGTTGCACGCGTGCATTGGTTTAGGGTGGCGCATTGCTCTTGGAGGCTGAGCAGCAGCAGCTGCTGCTGCTGCATTGGCTTGAGTGCATTGTTTTGTCCAGTACAGTGTCATACCTGCAGCCGCTGTATACAGTAGCACCTCGAGCTGCCAGGTCACGACAGATTTCTTTAGCAACACCGCTGCTGCCACCTGTGGTTGAAAGCAGCAATGGGTGACAATCTAAAACCCTGGGCTGAACTGAGTGAGGTTTAGGCATACCAAAGTAGCTACCCTAGAGCAGGCTTAAACGTGTCTGTCCGTGACAGTTCTTCTGAAGGTGCCATAATGTGCATGTGCCTAACATAATGCAGTAATCAAGTACCCGGGAGAATGAGAGGAGGTAGGGACATGTATGCAACATAGGCCAGGGTGTCACTTGGTAGGGGCAATCTCTACAACAATCTCTAGCCGCTAGCACGATAAGATGTCCGTTGAATACTTTGACTAGCAAATGTGCGACCTCAAATTGCGACATGTAGCAGAGGGGATACGATATGTTCTCAGGTAGCGAGTGCATTGATGTGGAGCAGTACCTGTCACAACAGCAACTTTGCCTCTCAGGTCCACGTTGCTGGGTGGCGTCCAGCGCTGAAATATCTTCGGTTGCACGCAGCTCTCAAACGTGCGAACGATGCCGAAGCCATGGTCGATTAGATTATCTAGACGATGCATGGCGTTTCGTGCTTCTGACTGTCAGCTGTATGCCTGCTGATTGACTGCGATGGTCCACAGTAGCGGCAACGTGCTTGTACTTTCCGTGCGGTGAAACACTACCAGCAGGCATATGTGTGGCCTGATACTTGCGCAGCCACAAGCTGGCCGCGTGGTGTGTAGATTTCGGCAAATCGCGGTGACGTATGTACTGACCCTCCATGACGGTGCCCCTCGTTGCTTTACTTCCAAGACCACTGCAGCATTATCTTACATTTGTAGGCCACCTGTATGGATGCAGAGACCAGAATATAGGTGGGGTACAAACTTTGGAGCGCGCCAAGACAGTTGTGGGTCCCGGAAAGACCGGCCGAATTGCCGGCTGCCGTAACAGCTTCCAATTAGGCATTAGAACTGCGCTAGTGGATTTAGCCAGAGTGCGGTCTAATGACATGCCGGCACACTCCGGGTGCCGGAAATATCATGTCACTCAAACCAAACCCCCCTGTTGGTGTTGGTGAGCGGTCACAGGCTCTTTCGAGGCACGCATCAGCGCAACAAGTTGGCGTGTGAAGAGGATAATTGATTGCGCTCAACGCCTATCCCGGCGTACTCCAGTATGGGCAAAAAAGGAACACCAATGCCGGACTCGTTCCTGTCGAGCACCAGGCAAGCTGGTGCACTCGTTGCGCTGATAGCAACCTGTGTTATTTCGCTTATATCTACTGGTGAGAAGCGGTGCAGGTCACTGTCTGGTTTGTCCTGCTGGCAGCTTTGTTGGATCGATGTGGCTGATATCGTGGCATACATTCTTATCAAAATAGCAATGTCCGCTAATGAGGACCGATGGCGCCAAGGCGCCTGAGCTGAATCTTCAACTACCACCGCATCGAGGCCACGGCTGCAAGTGCGCACGAACCCTGTATGCCCTCTGCAGGCCAGATACAAGTGCCGTTACCTGCGCCCGCTACTGGTAAAGCTGTTAACTTAGTCCCAGACGATGTATTGCCCTGGAGACCACAGCCATTGAAGGTAACAACGCTGCATATGCTGAAGCACCTGTTGTGAGCATTTGCACCGTGATGCATGCCGCTTTTTATTCAACCTATGTATATATACCATCTGCAGGGAAGTTTTGCTCCGAATACGCGGCTTCACGATGCTGTGCGTCTGTTTGAGGGCAAGGTGGTTGGAGCAGGTGCGACTCCTGGGAGTACAGTTCAACACAGCAGCTGCAATCATACGCCTAGCAACGCAGCCGTCAACCGCCCAAGACGTCAAACGCAACCGCTGCAATAGATGTCTCATGCGCCAGTCAGCAGGTCCCAGCACTACAGCAGTTGCTGATCTGCACCCGCTGTATTTGCATCACAGCTCTCCAATGCGTCTCTCATATGTATATTACTGTCACACTTTAAACATTGTCAATGCAAACAGATGCCAGAGATCTATATGCTGTTAGTGGTCATACTTGGTCAACTGCCTCCTCTGCTGCTGCTGCTGCCACTGCAGAGTCTGTTGCGATTTCTCCCAACGGCAACCTCGCACTGATAGGGACAGATATCCATTGTCCTTAGAGTGCATTGCATGCCTAGGAGTGCGCTGTTCCTAGGGTGATGCATTGTGCTTCTTGATCAACAAGTTGTGCTGCTACTGCTACTGCTACTGCTACTGCTGCTGCTGCTGCTGCTGCTGCTACAGAGTCTGTTGCATTGTCTCCCAATGGCAACCTTGCCTTGTTAGACAGGTATGGCAGCTTATTCGAAGCAGCAGTCAGCGCACAGGCCGGCAGCAGCAGCAGCTGGCAGTTGCAGGAGCAGCCTATTGTGCGGTTGGGAGCTGGGCGGCCTCTGGGATATCACTTCGACCATGACGGCAACCTGATCGTTTGCGACTCCCTCAAGGTAGGTCAGTTTAATCTTTGTGTTGCCAACCCAATGGGTCAGTTATTTCATTGTTTGCGTTGGAACTGCTAGCAGCACAGCCACTACTCCATGCTTACAGCAGCAGCCAGCTGCTGAACCTGGGGCCCGGGGAGGGGGGGGGGGCTGTCTCGGGGATATCACTTCGACCACGAGGGCAACCTGATGTGTTGTGACTCGCTGCAGGTGCACTAAGATGACATGTTACTTTTGCACCGGCATGTTATTTTGTGCTATGGCTTGTTATAACATTGTTACAAAGCAACAGCAGGTTTTAGCCCACACATGAATCATTCACTCATTGACATGTAAAGTCGGCGATCGGTGTCATGCTCAGTGGCAAAACTGGTGGATGACCGCATGTATGCGTTGATGCTTTAGCAGCAGCAGCAGCAGCTGACCGCACTTGCACCAGTTGATAATGCCGGCAGCAGCAGCAACAGCAGCAGCAGCAAAGGGCGGCTGACATTAGCAGCGGCAGCAGCAGCAGGGGGGGGGGACTGTAACGGCATCAGCAGCAGCACTGGTGAAAGTAGTAGCAGCTGCCGGAAAAGAAGTACCCAACAGGCAGGAGCTGACAACAACAGCAGCAGCAGCAGCAGCAGCGAGAGCAATGATCTTATGCACCAGCGGCAGCAGCAGCAACAGCAGCTGTTGGCAGTAGCAGCAGTCTCGTTGCCATCTTACCTGTCGCTGTAAGTAATTTGAGAGGGGCGAGTTACATGTGGATACCGAAGATGCCCCAATGACCTTTGTTTGATTGCGGTTTCAGCTTGATCTATGCATCTGGTGGCTGATCTGCTGATCACTGCTGCTGCTGCTGCTATTGGTGGTGATGTCACAGGGCCTGATTAGTACAAGTACACCACAAAAGACATCTCCATTCCAGCAACACATGCCAGCTATGCGTCCCCGACCGACGTGCGTCCGAAACGAAATACGCCAGTGGCTCGGCAGTCTTGACCTTGAGTGGCAGATACAACACTAATCATGTTATTTGCTGCTGCTGCTGCTGCTGCAGTTACAGGGCCTTGTGAAGCATGACAAAACCATGAAAGACAGCTCCATTCTAGCAACACATGCCAGCCATTCCTCCCCGACCGACGTGCGTCCGAATTGAAATACGCCAGTGGCTCGGGAGTCTGACCTTGAGTGGCAGATCTAACACTCATGCTGCTGCTGCTGCTGCTGCTGTCACAGGGCATAGTCAAGCTTAGGGCCGCCCTCCCACTCCCCACCCCACCTGCCACCCCAGACTTGCTGTCTCAACCAGGGCAGTGCTGCCCAAGAATGCTTACGCCCGCCTGCCCCTGCCGCCTTTCTGGCCCAAAGGTTTCAGGCCACGCTTTGCCACACGCTCATGTTGACCTTCTGTGCTGGTAGAGCTGAACGCTTACGACTACACCACAAAAAAGATCTCCATTCTAGCAAGACATGCCAGACGTTCATCCCCAATGGGCCCCGTGCCTGAAATAACACACCCCGATGACTTGGCAGTATGACCGTTAGTAACAGATCTGATACTCAGATAGCAGATCTGATCATGTTTTTGCTGCTGCTGCTGCTGCTGCTGCTGCTGCTGCTGTCACAGGGCCTAGTCATACATATGTACTACACCACACAGGGCATTGTCTCTCTGGCAGTGCGTGTGTAGCCGGATTCATGCATCTGGTAGCTCTGCTGACCACTGCTGCTGCTGCTGCCGCCAATCACTGCTGCTGCTGCTGCCGCTGATCACTGCTGCTGCTGTTGCCGCTGATCACTGCTGCTGCTGCTGCTGCTGCTGATCACTGCTGCTGCTGCTACATCCCTGTAGGGTCTTGTCAAGTATGACTACACCACAAAAGACATCTCCATTCTGGCAACACATGTCAGCCACACGTCACAAATTGAACCCGGATCTGAAATAACATACGCCAATGACCTGGCGATCGCATCTGATGGCAAGATCTACTTCACATCGTGTACAGATATTATTCCAGCTGTGAATAAAGCCGGATATTATGACACCTTTAGAGCCTGGATGCTGGGTTTAGCACAAGTAAGTGCATGGGCCGTTGCATGCTAGTACCTTTTCACACTTACTGCTATTCAAATAAATCAAGTTGATTTGTATCAGCATATCATATCTTGTTGTATATCATGGTTTTTTATGTGAGAATTGCAGTTTCACTGTGAGCAAAGCCGCATATTATGAGACTTGTAGAGCCTGGATGCTGGGTTTAGCACAAGTAAGTGCATCCTGGCATTTCAGCTCTGTTGAATTTGTGGGCTCATTTCTTGTGGGCTCATCATCTACAGTGTGGTATGTATTCAGTGAGACTATGAGCGTAAAGTTGTTCTGATAGGGTGTGCAATCACTTGCTGCTGCCGCCCCTACTGCTGCTGCTGACATCTCTACTGCGGCTGCTGCTGCTGATGCCCCTACTGCTGCTGCTGCTGACGCCCCTGCTGCTGCAGGGCTTGCCCAAGGGCCGTTTATTGAGGCATGACCCAGAGACCAAGGAAACAGTCGTAATCGCCAAGGTATGAGCGCAGTATAAGGCATATCATCATGACAGCAGCTTGTGCTGGCTAGCCATATGTATCATTCCTGGGCAGTTGCATTTGCCAAGGTATGTAGCACACCACAGTAAAATGCATATCATGATAGCAGCTTGGTCTGGATAGCCCAATTATCTTTTCCTGGGCAGTTGCAATTGCCAAGGTATAAGCACATTATAATGCTTGTCCTGACACTTGCAGCTTGACATATGTAAACAAGAGAAACTCCAAAACAAGAGAAACTCCAAAGACTCAAGAGTGAACTGAAATTATTCACAGCATTCAGCACTTGGAGCAGCTGACTGCAAGAGCCAGCTGCCCCACCCTAAAACCCAAAACCTGTCATTGTGTTGTCTGATGGCGAGAGTATATGTTTGCATTCGTGGGTTGCATCAAGCAGCCTGATGATGGACGAAGAGTCCGCAACGGGTCGCTCGCATGTAGTGTAACCCCACAAAAGCAAGCAGTCTCACTGAACACCAACTGTCTGCAGTAGCGGTAGCCAGTCATTGCCTGTCCCCTCTGATCATTATTCACAGCATTCAGCACTTGGTTTGACAATATTAATGATTGACATCACCAACCCTTTGTTGTGAAACTAAAGGCCTTGAAAGTTTATCTACAGAATGCCGTGTTCAGAGTTTCCAATACAGCCACAATTCCGATACAGCCACAATTCCCAAATTATGTGGAAATTAAGTGAGATCAATCTACTTTGTGGCGTTATCTGTGCTGCCATTCAGGGATTCTATTATGCGAACGGCGTGGCGCTGTCACCGGATGAGTCATACATTGTGCTGGCCGAGACCGACCGCATCCGTCTGCTCAAAGTCTGGCTGAATGGAGCGAAGGTAATTCATGCAACAGATTCACGCTTGTGGACCCGATGCAAGCTATACTTTTTAGTTATACCTTCAGCTACACTTTTAGGTTTGCTGTACGCTTTGCTGCTGTTGCTGTTCCCTTTGTTATGTTCATGTGTACAGAGTTTCATCTGGTCTTATCCTTTGTTGAGAGAGAAGTTACAGTGGATACCTCACCATCTAAGATGGTACTCTCCACACCCAATAGGAAACCAATTGAAACCAACCCTACTGGTTGGTGAGGTATCCACTGTAACTTCTCTCTCTCAAAAATAGCTGCGGATCGGGTGCTTAAAGCTTGGACTGCAAGATTTGCTGCGATTACAGCGTGTTATAACCGTTATATCGGCGATGTGTCGCCTGAGGGATTTGGGCTGTCACTCAGGGAACATCATGCTACAGCAAATCTTCTTGTGATTGGGGCTATCATGTTGCAGATAGCTGACAAAGCTGCAACCTGAGGGTTTGAGATACTTTGAGAATTCAACGGCGGCACGACGGGATTATGTCAGAGTACTCGGGGCTATCATGTTGCAGATAGCTGGGTCCGGTGCTAATGGTGTGGCTATCTCTTATTATTAGTACAACTACATTGTTGAGTACATTGTTCAGTACATATATAGCTGCAACTTGACGTCTTGATATACGTTTAGAACTCAACTGCAGCATGACGGGATTCCAGGTTTTACAGGGCTATCATAGTTCAGACTGCTGGGTATGGTGGTAAATATGAGTCACCACCACAAAGCAACAGCCTAGCCAGCCTGTCAGGGAAACACATGTTGAATGAATGAATGAATGAGCTCAGCATAGCGCTTTCAAGAGAGCGCTAGCGTAAGTTAAGGGAGGGTAATGTGTGTGTCGGGGCGACTTCACATTCCCTACCGTTACACATGTTGCACCATGGATCAGCACAGCCAGCCGAAATGCATCTGCATGCCGAATTCAATGAAGTTAACATACGCCTCGCTGCTGTTTTGCTGTTGCAGACCGGCTCTGTTGAACCTCTGATTGAGCGATTGCCCGGGCCCCCAGATGGCGTGTCGACAGCCCCAGATGGAGACTTCTGGGTCGGCCTGGTGTCGCCCGTACCCCCCATTGCACGACTGTTGAGGGATCCAACTGTGAGGGCGCTGTATGCGTGGCTGCCTGATTCATTGAGGCCGCCGCTGAAGAAATGGGGCGCTGTTGCAAAGGTATAGGCCCATATGACAAAGTGGTTGCACGCAGCTAGAGCTTTCAGTTATCTGTTTAAGGAAAGATAAGGAAAGGGTTGCCATCGTTTTAGTCTATTTGTGTTATCTTTTTCATTTTTTGCGGAAAACGGTTGGCATCATACGCTGCTCAGGTAATCAATGGAATATGCAGACAACCAGAGATGCAACTGTGAGGGCGCTGTATGCGTGATTGCCTGATTCATTGAGGCCGCTTCTTAAACAGATTGGGCGCTGTTGCAAAGGTATAATCGTTTTTGAGATAGTGGTTGCAGGATTGGTAATTTTTGCAGTTATCTGTTCACGGAAAGGGTTGCCATCAGTTCTTTCTCTTATATACTTACTACTTATTAGTTGGCAAGAAAGGTTGGCATAATACACTGCTGTTGGTCTGGATGGAATTCGGAGACTACCAGAGATCCAACTGTAAGAGCGCTGTGTGCATGGTTGCCTGATTCATTAAGACCACCGCTAAAGAAGTGGGGCCGCTGTTGCAAAGGTACGCTTTCAAAGAGTGGTCGCAGGTCTTGAATATTATTCACATTACTACATTATTATTCACATGTTTACGCGGTCTGAGGGTTGTCATCCTTCATTTGATCTGTTTCTGATCTGAGAAAATGGTTGGCATAATATACTGCTGTTGATTTGACTAATAATTCACAAACTACCAGAGATCTGTGAGGGCGGTGTATATGTGGTTGCCAAATTCATTGATCATCCGGGCCGTCATTAAAGATATGGGGTGCTGTTGCAAAGGTATGCATCCAAGGAGAGGTTGCAGGATTTGAGGGTTGTCTGTTTGGGGAAAAGGGTTGTCATCATTTTGCTGTCACCTCAACACACACATCTCCCTGCGTCAACTTGCGCTAGCGCTTCATTAGAAGCGCTACGCAGAGTTGTAAGACATTCATTCATTCATTCAATCAGGCTGCATCTGTGTGCTTCTGCTGTTGCACAACCAAAAGCTTATGTATGTGTGCATACTGCGGTCTTGGCCTGGGTCCTTTGGCCGGCGAGAGGAGTGGAAACGCCACATGTGCCTGGGGAAGCTGGTGCAGTGGTTGGTTCGCTTATGTATCCAACAGGCACACATTACCGTGATATGTGTATAACAGTGTGATGATGCCATGCCATCGGTCAGCCACTGGTGGTGTGGCTGGTGATGTTTGCACCAGACTGCATGTATGTGCTCTTGCTGTCACCTCGACACACACTTCCCTCCCTCAACTTACGCTAGCGCTCTATCGAAAGCGCTATGCAGAGTCCACATATATCCATTCAATCATTTACTCATTCATTGTTTCTGCTGTTGCACAGGTGTCTGGGGAAACTGGTGCAGTAGTTGATTGGCTGATGGACCCCACAGGCACACATATCAGCAGTGTGTCAGCAGCTGTGGAACACGACGGCAAGTTATTCATGGGCAATTTGGCGGGCGACTATGTGAGCTACATCGATTTGGAGCTTTCGAAGCACCAGGAGGCTCACAGACAGCAGAATAGCCAGGCGCAGCAGAGAAAGTCATCGAGTTTTGTAGCATTTGCAGAGGCAGCTGAAGGGGAACAAGATTTGGAGTTGTGCACTGCAAATAGCCCGCACGGAGCGTGTGCGGGTGCGGAAGGTGAATCAGCTGAAAATGACGATAATGACAACGATGACAAGGATGTCATAACACCTGAAAATGACAAAAGTAACAACCAGGGCTCTGGTCAGGGTTCTGTGGAAGGTACTTGCAAACCTAAACCCCGGCCGGCAGATGGTCCGATGCCGGATGAGGATAGAGCGCTGCTGTACATACATGGAAAAGTCCATCATAACAAAGTTGTCATGTTTAGCAAATCATATTGTCCGTTTTGTCGTAAAGCGAAACGGGCGTTGGGCAAGTTCTTGCAACCTGATCAGTACGTAGTGGTTGAGTTGGATTTGTTGCATGAGTTGCCGGAGACCGACGAAGGGCGGACGATACCGGCGGAGGCGTTTCAGGATGCGTTGGAACGGGTTACGGGCAAACGGAGCGTGCCTCGTGTGTTTATCGGGGGAAAGTTTGTAGGCGGCGGAGATGATATGGATAGTATGGCTCAAACTGGGCGCCTAAAAAGCGTGTTAGAAGAACAGGGTTTGGTAGCTAAGTCATGACAGAGTTAGGGTTTTAGGTTGCAATGTGCATCTTCTGCATCCCGATCAGGGACTTGCTGACTGGTGTTAACGTTGCTTAGCTGACGCTGAGTGTGCTTACGTGTGAGTTCAGCAAGACTCTGATTGTCTGTGTGAACACATCATATATACTATATATGATAATCGGATGCATGGGCGCGCAAAATATTGTGGTGCATGTGCTCATAGGCGGGAAGTCGGCAGGTGGTAGTTGGTGGGAAGTTTGCAGGTGGTGCAGACGATAAGATGTTTAGTCTGGCTCAAACAGGCCGCTTGAAGAATGTGTTAGAAGAACAGGTTAAGTAGCTAAGCCATGACAGTCAGGGTTAAGCTTGCATTGTGCATTTTCAGCATTCCATCCGAGGTTTTGTTGGCTGGTGGCTATAGTGCTTAGTTGAAGCCGAATGTGCTTATCTGTGTATATGCAAGCTACCCACCAGCCGCAGCTCTACGGCCATCGGCCCTGCGGCCTATTCCAGAGGCGGCAACAACTGCTTCTGTGTGTGCAGCAAGACTCTGATTGTCTGTGTGAACAATACCATAGGTGCGCACAATATTGTGGCACTTGTGTACTTGGGCGGGACAATGGGAGGTGGTGATTGGTGGGAAGTTTGCAGGTGGTGGAGACGATAAGATGGACAGTGTGGCTTAAACCGGCCGCTTGCGCAGCGTGTCAGCAGAGCAGGGGACTACAGCTATGTCTCTACAGTCCGGGTTTTGAGTTCCGTCATGCCTTTTCAGCTTCCAATATACGGTCTAATCGTGAGTGGTCTCTGCACTTTTTAGTTTCTTAGTTGAAGCAGTAAGTGTCCTTATATATCTGTGCAGAAAGACTAGGATCGTCTGTGTAGGCATTGCTCTGAATGTATAAAGGGCTGTGGCCACACTGTATTTGGAGCAGTGCTTTTTGGAGGGAAGAATCGAAACAGTGAGGTTGAAAGTTGCATTTTGCTGCGCTTCAATGCGTCAGGTGCAATGGTTTGTTCCATGCTGGTTCAACCAACCGCCAAGTTGGCGGGAATTCAGCAAGTGGTGGTGGGCACCGAATGGTATTCAATAACACTGGCAGTGTCAATTGACTTGACACTGGTGGTGTGCAGCGCGACCGTAAGCATGATCATCTGTAAATGTAACGGAGCCAATGCAACAAGATAGATGCGCTGGCAAAGCTGCAGTGTCTGACATGCATGGGGTCGCCACCCAAAGGAGTCTTGGGCTGCTCATGACAAAGCTCTGACAGGCTCTGACGCTGATCATCTTTGAAACGATGCATTAGGTGACGGCGTGCACGTGTTGGTCGGTTAGGGTGGCTAAGGTTGATCAGACTCGTAGTCACAACTGCTGCATTGTCAGAGTGATAGCCCTTGTTGAGTTGCTAGTGGTGAATCTATGGACATCTGACAGCTGAGCAACAGAGCGTGTAGGAGGACCTTCCAGGTCGCAACCAATCAGCAAGTTTCAGGCGTGCCTGGTCGCCTTTGTTAGATACTTGCTACACACTGGGTGGCGGCCCCTTGCATGTAGTATGCAGCACTTTGCTTGGCATACATTGTTGCATGAGCAAGCTTCACAGACAAAGTCCGACTGGGCCATGGCTAGCAGCCGCGCAGTGCAAGTTGCTAGCAGACAGCGGCGCCCAGTGCAGGTTGCTAGCAGACAGCGTAAGCAGCTCCAACTGTTGTCGAATTCTTAGTGGCACCTCAATTTCAGGGGTACTGTAAGAGGAGGACTGTTCCTCCTCTTCAAGTATTTTTTGCTCCAACATTGGGCACCACCTGCAGCCCCAGCCTGCAGTCCCAGCTGGGACCTCGGGTGACCATGAGCTGACATGCCGCCTCCCCTGGCAGGTATCTGAATGCAGCACAATACCACCACGGTGGTATGCAGAGCGCAGCATGCAAGGTGGGCCAATGTAGCTTTGTTTTGCGGCATTACTTGGTGATAACCGTTGTACGTGTTTTCTGGGACTTGCACTGATTTGAGTCCTTTGGAACTACTTCGAGGGCACAATAGCCTTGCCACTACAAGCTGCAACAAGTTACAAGGTGTTACGAGGCTATGCACGGCAGAACGAGCTACGTGAGCCTCAGACATCTTGCGTGTGAGGAGGTTCCTGTGACCGCTTTGCAGACCTCGCAAAGCCGCTGAGAGTGCGTCAAAACATTACATCAGAAATTGGAACTCGTTCTAGGCGCAGCGGAGTGTGTTTATCAATCTCACAAGCTCGCTAAGAGCAGACCATCAAGATGGGACTTAACTTTTCATCTCTGGGGCCCCTGCTGGCCGGGGCATCAGCTGAGCAGGTAAACTAAGTTCCGTAAACTGGATACGGGCCTTTCGTATGCATGTCGCGGTCGCGAGTTTGAACCAAGGGCAGTAAGACACAGAGCTGCAGTACAGAACAGCAGAGTCGTGCATGAATGCAGCCTATTCACTCTGCTTCGCCACAGCTTTGCTTGACATGTTAATCTGCAACAGTCACGCTGATGTATTATCTACGGGAGTGAGTCGGGCTGGGATCGAATCGGGAAATAGAGCATTGCGGTGTGGATGATGTAGATGGCAATGCACAGCAACAGCAATTAGCCACCATAATCGCACGTACTCAATAACTGCGTATATCCTCAGCCGCAAACCGCATATAGGTCAATAGAGATAACCAAATTCTAGTTTGTGTGTGTCTGTGTGTTATATTTGCAGCCTAAGACAGTCCTGGTACCGCCTATGTTTGAAAGAGATTTGAAAGCGAGGTCCCGCATGGTGAAGTCATCTTATGACTATCTCTTTGCAAAACCGAGTCTGAGGTGGCTCTTTGAGGACTATATGAACACAGGTGTGGGGTGGATCGTTGGTTCAACAGATTAGACTGCTTTAGTACTGCGTTTCAGCGGTGTTTTTATGCTATGGCTCCGGCTGTCTTCAAGCCGTGATTGAGGTGGCTTTTCGAGGTGGCTTTTTGAGGACTATATGAACACAGGTGTGGGTGATAACCTTTTGGTTTCAACTGTATGAGACTGCCTGCCCATGGGGTTGGTAGTCAGTACTGTTTTGTTATCTGTGTTTGAAGCTGAACTCGAGGTGGCTCTTTGAGGACTATATAAGCACAGGTGCGGGTGATGATTCGTGTGTGAAGTGTGTAGACAGCCTGCGCTTGATACCTGCGTTTCAGGCGGTGTTTATAAGCTATGGCTCGGGCTGTTTTCAAGCCGTGATTGAGGTGGCTTTTCGAGGTGGCTTATCGAGGTGGCTTTTTGAGGACTATATGACACAGGTGTGGGTGATGATTCCTTTGTCAACGGTGTGAGACTGCCTGTCCTCCTGATCAGTACATGTGTGCTGTGAATCAGCGGTGTTGATGCTGTGACTATCTCTTTTCATGAACTGGTTAATCCGAGCTCAAGATGGCTTTTTGAGGACTCTATGAACACAGGTGTGGGTGAGGGTTGTGGATTTTAAATCGTGTGAGACTGCCTGCCCTTGTGGTTGGTGTAAGTGCTGTGTTTCAGCAGTGTTGATGCTATGACTATCTGTTTTCAAGCCAAGTTTGAGGTGGCTTTTCGAGGACTATATGAACACAGGTGTGGGGTGGATCGTTTATCAACAGATGACACTGCCTTAGTACTGTGTTCCAGCGGTGTTTATAGAAACAAAATATAATTATATGCTATGGCTCGGGCTGTTTTCAAGCCGTGCTTGAGGTAGCTTTTCGTGGTGGCGTTTCGAGGAGTACATGGACTATATGACACAGGTGTGGGTGATGATTCCTTTGTCAACGGTGTGAGACTGCCTGTCCTCCTGATCAGTACATGTGTGCTGTGAATCAGCGGTGTTGATGCTATGACTATCTCTTTCCTTGAACTGATTAATCCGAGCTCAAGATGGCTTTTCTAGGAGTCTATGAACACAGGTGTGGGTGAGCGTTGTGGATTTTCAATCGTGTGAGACTGCCTGCCCTTGCGGTTGGTGTAAGTGCTGTGAATCAGCGGTGTTGATGCTGTGACTATCTCGTTTCATGAACTGATTAATCCGAGCTCAAGATGGCTTTTCGAGGCCTATATGAACACAGGTGTGGGTGATGATTCCTTTGTCAATGGTGTGAGACTGCCTGTCCTTCTGATCCGTACATGTGTGCTGTGAATCAGCGGTGTTGATGCTGTGAATATCTCTTTTCAATGCGAGCTCAAGATGGCTTTTTGAGGACTCTATGAACACAGGTGTGGGCGAGGGTTGTGGATTTTCAATCGTGTGAGACTGCCTGCCCTTGCGGTTGGTGTGAGTGCTGTGAATCAGCGGTGTTGATGCTATGACTATCTCTTTTCAAACTGAGCTCTAGATGGCTTTTCGAGGCCTATATGAACACAGGTGTGGGTGAGGGTTGTGGATTTTCAATCGTGTGCGATTGCCTGCCCTTGCGGTTGGTGTAAGTGCTGTGTTTCAGTGGTGTTGATGCTATGACTATCTGTTGTCAAGCCGAGTTTGAGGCGGCTCTTTGAGGCCTATATGAACACAGGTGTGGGTGATAACCCTTTCGTTTCAACTGTGTAGACTGCCTGCCCTTGGGGTTGGTAGTCAGTACTGTGTTGAAGCTATACTATCTGTTTTTCAAGCTGAACTTGAGGTGGCTCTTTGAGGACTAAATGAACCCAGGTGTGGGTGATGATTCGTGTGTGAAGTGTGTAGACAGCCTGCCCTTGATACCTGTGTTTCAGCGGTGTTTATATGCTATGGCTCGGGCTGTCTTCAAGCCGTGATTGAGGTGACTTATCGAGGACTATATGAACACAGGTGTGGGTGCTAAATAACCCTTGGTTTCAAACTGTGTAGACTGCCTGCTCTTGAATGATACTAACCATCAGTGCTGTATTGCAGCGGTGTTTATTTGATGACTATCTGTCTCCAAGCACGGCTGAGCTCCAGATGTCGACTTTTTGCTGGCATTGGAGGGTATGGACTATTTATGTACTCATATACATTTTCAAGTAAACATCCTGCATTTGTATGTGAATATTTATATTGCCGTTATTGCTATGCAGGTCTTAATACTGTACTAATGTTCGCCCCGTCAGCTGATCCAAGAATATCTGTCAAGGCGAAGATTGGGCAACAGGGAGACGGTGAGAGCTAGATAATGACAGCAGCAGCCGTAACTCAGGGCAGCAGCACTAGCAGCAGCAGTAGAAGCAGCAGCTGTAGAAACCTAGGGCAGCAGTGCAACAGAGACTGCAATGTTGGCAGCAGCAGCAGCAGCAGCAGGTCGAGTGCGGTTTGGATGCAAGGATATCTGTCAAGGCAAAGACTGGGCAAGAGGGAGACGGTGAGAGCTAGACAACGACAGCAGCAAAAGCAGCAGCACCAGCAGCAGCAGCAGCAGCAGCAGCAGCAGCAGCAGCAGCAGCACCAGCACCAGCAGCAGCAGTAACACAGAGCAGAAGTATAATACACACTTGAATGTGGGTGACAGCGGCAGCAGCAGCAGCGGCAGCAGCAGCGGCAGCAGCAGCGGCAGCAGCAGCGGCAGCAGCAGCGGCAGCAGCAGCGGCAGC
>NSMO01002807.1:0-10462 GCA_002588565.1 Coelastrella sp. UTEX B 3026
TGTATTCCTGCCAATCTGCAGTACTGCGAGAACAAATGGTTTACGTTCAGCATAATCAAGGCATGGGGTGCTTGCCTTTGTATGATGGAAATCCCCAAGGAGTCTGCTCGCCTTGCGAACTCAGTATGTGACAATAAGAGTGACGGCAATGCAGTTGCAGTCTTCTACCACGATTACAATGCCAACACAAGGGCATGCAGGATTCTGGATGTACCAATGCAGCAAGCTAGCTTCAGATGGGCTTATAACCAGGTATCAGAGCAACAATTCTTATAGGATTGTTGCACCCTCGTAAGAATCGATTTGTATGACAGGCATGCAGGATGTGCAGACAAGCAGTTGGATAATGCATCGTCTCAGACCACCTCTTGAGCTACAAACAGACTACATGCACATATCATACACGTGCGATCCGCTGCTGTGATTACTCGGCAGCGGTCAGGTTTATTTTTGCCACACCTACTGCCGCATGATGTAGCTGTTAAGAACATACTTGGCCCTATCCTGTTTGCACTGGCTTAGTCACTTTTGCTTTACCACCTGATTAGTTGTTGCTTACTTGTAAATGCCAGCTGCCCATGTGCTGCTGTGTGCAGGACAAGACATCATTTGCTGATGGCGTTATGACAATCCGCCAAGATGGTGACAGTGGAGCCAGGTGGGCTACTGGTATGACACATGCAGCTCTTGCCAGCGCATCCAACCTGTTGCATGGCTCAATACTTTCACATGCAGCATTTGATGCTAGAGCTCAGCACAGATGTGTCATATACAGCTGCATGTACCCTAAACCCATACCCTCAACGCTAAATCGAAACTGGCCTTTGCTGGATGAGCTGGTGCTATCAGAACAAATGGACTGCACGCACAATTCCACTGCCACAGCTCTCCACAGTGCTACAAGTTCTATGGCTCTCAGAGCTGTGGAGACTCTGATATTCAATGGCCCTTCCTTCTAATGCCATTCTAACCCTATGCCAGTCTCAGGGCCCATGCTGACCTATTCTATACTGGATATGGCCTGTTTGTAACATGTCATTTGTGTCACTGCACACACAGGTTGTTCTACCCGCTGGCCATGCAGTACGGGCTCGTGGAAGTGACTGCTAAAGTATCGGGAATCTCAGGCGTTGTCAGTGCTTTCTATGTGAGCGCCAATCTGATCAATAGTTGATCAGTGTGGGCATGTTGATAACACTAATGTCAAGAGCGCCAATGCTGCAATACCACAACAAAGTACCACATTGGGGGATCTGCCATGTTGCACCAAAACCTGTCAGAAAGCCTCATCATGCAACGCTCAGCATCATTGTACAGTATAATTGCATACACACTATGTTACCATAGCACGGGAAGTTGTTGTCCACAAAAAGTAGCCAGTTAAAGGCATGCTCATTGCATGTTGAAGGGTGCAGCTTTGACCATCACTGATCACAAGCAGCTGTTAATAATGGGGCTGCGCCCCAAACGGCTGGGCCCGATTGGGACCGACAGCTAGGCTGGGGTCCTCAGCACCTGCTGTTGCTGCGTTGTCTTGCTGATGGGCTTTCGAGCTGTGCTGCAGAACAATATGTGTGCCATGCTGAGTTCTGCAGTTGGACAATGTATCCGAGCACAGCAAGAACAAGAAGAATTACCCTTTCCGGCCGCAAGGCCGAGCACAGCAAAAGCAGGCTTCATACAAGGAAATAGTATTGCGTAAGCTGATTGCAAGCGAGGCTTGCTGATGTAAGGTGCCTTGTACGACTGGCGCGTGATGTAGTGTTGCTGATGACGATGATGCGCATCGGAAGGCGGAACCTGCAATGAGACGGGGTCGCAAGCGATGGACACGATCTACCACGATTGCAATGCACCACTGGCAGAAGTTGGTCCGTGACATGTCGGTCCGTGGCTGTGCAGCACATCATCACAACATTGGCTTCCCCCGCTGCTGCCGTTGCTGCGTTATCTCGCCGATTGGCTTGCATGCTGTGCTGAAGAACAGTAGGTGTACCAGATGCTCACTTGTACGGTGCCTTGTACGACTGGCGGGTGATATAGCGCTGCTGCTGATGAAAACGCGCATCGGCAGGTCGGAAGCTGCAAGGGCGTACCGGGTGGCGATTTGGCACTGTACTGCGGGAATGAAGCGGGCGCTGCTGGAGCTACCACGACTAACTCAACGCAGTAACGAGCCCCTTGACTCAGTGACGAAGCCCTAACGCAGTAATGAGGCCCTGTACAGGATGGTCCGACCATTCACCTTCTTCTGCTGCTCAGTCACTACAGTGCCTGACAGGCCGATCTTGTGCGCAATATGTCATCGCTGTTCGAAGACGCTCACTTTTGCTTCGGTTATTGGTTTTCGAGATATGCAGTATCCTGCATTTTCGAATTGGGTTCGCATTGTAAAGGCTGCCGCGACAGCTGGGGACCGCGGCACTGGGTGCGCAACCCTCAATATGTATGCCGATGTAACATCTCCAGAGCCCAGTAGGGCCTCTCCTGGACATGCAGGGGCCCCCGCTGTTCTCGGAGGCGTCGCATATGTATGCCCTATCGGGCCCAGCCGATAAGGACCATTGTATACATAGCCTATCCCAAACCCTTCCAGTGGCTCTAGAGATTGGTCAGTCAGCTGTTTTGTTGTGTCCATCGCCTGCAGTTACGCAGTGACACACAACAAGAGACCACGGACTTCTCAGAGATTGATTTCGAGGTGGGTTTGCTGCACACAGCATAGCAGCAAAGTCAGCAGCGATTGAATTGATGATCTTGTTGTGCAGTCCAAAGGCCAATGCCATGGACCCAGGGGTTCCCTCTCTGGCCACTGTGATTTATCATAGGCACAATAGTATACGCTACTAATACAAGTAGTGAGGCTGCCGGGCCATCGGGGCACCTGGTCAGCACTGAGCTCGTATAGAGCGCTACTGCATCAAGCCCCAGTCATGGCCGTGCATTCGCCGCTGCTACTGCTGTGGACAGTATGGTAATAACACCGGTTGGACTGACATGCACACCATCACTCTGACAGCCATCCGCAGCCGGGTCTGCTCAGCAACAGCTGCCAACTCTCTCATCAGTAATGTTGCCAGGACTGAGGTCTAACAGAGCTTGCTGTTATGTCATTTTGCAGTTTCTGAATGGTAACCCTGGTGTGCCTGGCAGCCTGTGGACCAACAGGTCAGTAGCTACACAAGCCTGATGATCTTAACCTGTGACATGCTGTACAACAGTTATAATTGATACAGCAACCAGTGTAGTGCATATGCTCGGCTGCCCAAGCGACTGCTGAACGGTTAATGGCGTATGCATGCAACTCTTTACCAGTTTGCATGCTTGCAGCCCACCAGCATTGTAGCTATGGTTGTAACATTCGATGAGTGACTCATGTCTAACTGCTTGCAGGCCACTGCTCATAATGCAAATCGCAGCAGTGTAACACACTTCTCTGGGTTGTGGCCTTTGAATGTAATCCAGCTAGAGGAAAGAGTCCCAGTTGCAGGCTCTTGCTGACCGCTTAGCGCAACCCCTGCAAACATGTTTGCAGTTTCAAAGGCGGTACAAGCTTTGGCGAGAAGATGATACCTCCTGACTCATATAAAAAGACCCTAGGCACCACCTGCAAAGTATCTGAGTGTTTCTACAACTTCAAGATACAGTGGCAACCCAACCAAGTCTCATGGATTGTTAATAACAGAGTGCTGAGAAGGTGTGGGGGAGGGTGTGTGTGTTTGGGGGGCGGGAGACAAGGGAATTGGGTCTGTTTGTTGATCCCTGTTTGTAACCATGCCTTATCCTGAATGCTGCATCAAGAGTATCGGATATTCCAGGGCTGGACTGATAGGGCGTAGTGTGTGGCAGGATGAGCACAACAACTGATGATCGCAGCAGTCTGACTGCAAAAGAGTGTGCTAGAACAATTGAGAAGCAACTTACACCTGAATTGTAACATGTGCTTAGTTGGAGAGTTCTTTAGCCCCCAAGTAACAGTTGCACAGATGGTCAGGTGCCTCGGATTGGACAACAAGATCCTTGTAAGACTGTCCTGCATGGTGCTTGAATGTTGTGAGAAGCTGTAATATTGCAGTTCACCTTGTGGAGCAACACGATGTGATCCAGTTTGCAGTATACAGCAGTTTGCTTGGCATACTATGTTGCATGAGCTAAACTTTAAGATGTGATGCCTGTCTCTGCTGGTCGTACAGGAACTACTATGACCAGCAGTATACCTGGTGCGACATGCTCGGCAAGTGCAATACAAAGGCTTTCAGGTGAGGATCACTGAGCTTTGGGCTGTGTATGGAGTGCACTGTGCATGCATCATGATGTATGGTGTGCAGTGATCAGCGCAGAGCCACCACCACAGCAGCTTGGGCTGAGCGCATTGCAGCGGCACCTGCTGACCATATGTACATGCTGCAATGGCTGCCACACTGCTGCTGCTACACTGCAACTGCCAAATTGCAACTGCCACAGTTGCAGTGTGGCAAGGGCAGTGTGGATGTGCCAGTGTGGGTTTGGTGGTATCGCTGTTGTGCAATATGGGAGTGCGCATAGGCTAGCACCAACCATTTGATTATCACACTATTTTGGACTCGAACATAATTGCTACGTTGTGCATACAACAACACAGCTAGCTGGTGTCCTGTGCAGCAAATGTGCTGTCTTGGCCGCTAGTATTCAACATCCTGCGCTGCATGTACAAGTGTAGCTCTGCCTGTGTTTGTTGACTGGCTCCTGGGGTTGGGATATGCTTGCTCCAGCCAATCATTTTGACAGAATCATGCTTACTCCGCCCACTGAAAGCAACATGCATAGCATTCAATCAGTCACACGGTATGCTTCCAGAGCACCCAAGTTGCATCCCAGTGACATGTGGCTGAGATCCTGGATAACACGTACATTATGCTGATCTGCAGGCCGCCCGTCAAGCCGTCGTACCCTACTTTCAGTATGTGGCATGACGTTGACAACGGAGGTTCTTTCGGTGGCCAGTTGGGCCCCGGCAGCCCGTACACCTCACAGTTCAAAGGCCTGAGGATGGTTGTGTGTGATCAGCCTTTGACGAGCTATAACGGGCCTGCTTGGACATATGGCGGCAGCGGACCACCACCGACACCAACACCTCCCCCTGCACCTTGTAAGTCTGGTGATGCACAATACAACTCTTTAGCTTTCAGCTTTCACTGACATAGCATTGTTGTGGCATTGCCAACAGCGGTGTTCTGTTGGCATGCAGCTGTAGATGTGGGTTGATTGATCAGAGGTAAGTTTGGTAGCCAGTTGGGTTCTGGCAACCCCTGCACCTCACAGTAACATGGCCTGAGGATGGTTGTGTGTGATCAGCCCTTGACGAGCGATAATGGACCTGCTTGGACATATGGGGACAGCGGACCCCCACCGACACCGGCACCTCCTGCCGCTCCTTGTAAGTCGGTTTGCTGTAGATGGATGTTTCTAAGACAGCGGCTGGACTGGACTGGCATTCCTACAGCGATTCTGTAAATGCCATGGTTTGAAATCTTGTTGTGATGCAGCCCACAGTCCTTGGCGGGATGTACAGTCCAGGAGCCGGTCAGCCAGCAGAAACAACCGTTTGATACGGCAACCTGCTGGGCTTGGCAGTAGCTGCAGGATCCAAACTGCTTGAAGCATTGAGATGGTAGCTCTCTGAGCTCTTCTGCAATTGCTGCTGCAGCAACTTGCCTGTATCCCAGCAACTGACACTTCATTCCCATCCCTGCATAGCCACCCCAACTCCCGCCCCTTCAATCCCCGCCCCTTCAAACCCCAACAATAGTAGCTGCCTAGACAGACTTTCAGCCTGCATTCTGAACAGTTCTGCTGGCACCTGACATAATCTGCATGTGGCTCGTGCTGCAGCACCCCGTCTGGAAGGGATCCCTGGACCCAGGACTCCACACCTACACCCCATCTCAGCCAGCCCTACACCCACACTGCCACCCACACCCACCGACTCAAAGCAATGTCCTCACCCCCCATTAGCATCACTTGTCATCTTGCAGTACCGTTTTTTACCGGCAAATAACCATTCACACAATTGCCATCGCTTCTGACATTCTTCTTGTGGCTTACTGCAGCACCCCCACCACCAGGGCCCAAACCTCCCACGCCTACCCCCACCCCCCCGCCAACCCCCACACCCACGCCGCCCCCTTCGCCCCCCACCTGCACAACAGTAGCAGCTTGGGGCCAATGCGGTGGCACAGGCGGTGAATGCACGAGTAAGCCTCAGGGCACTTGTAAAGATGCAGCTTGGGCAGGACATTGCTGTGGCAGCGGCTACAAATGCACACGCAAGGATCAGTAGTAAGTGCCATCAAGGGTCGTGATCCAATATATATGTCCACTGTACTGCGTTCAAAGTGTGTACGGACTGTACCCATTTATGACCGCAAGAGTCATACCACCCCATAGCTATAAACAACTTGTGTACGCGAAGCTTGTTAGGGGTGCAGTCACTGGGAGTGCAGCAGTCTGTGCACCGTTGACAGCGACTACACTTGATGCATTGGTTCTGAGGTGTGCTTTACATTTCACAGTCAGCTGTACTCATAGAATCTGAAATACACAGAACAATCATGACATTTCACCTGCTTTTCACAATGGTTGGTCATGATCTATGACTGCTGCTGATTGCTGTTACCTTCTATGCAGCTACTGGCAGTGCAGCCAGTAAGTGCTACCCTCGGAACAAGCCCCTGATCATGCAAACATACTGTTCTTCCAGAGGACGGAGCCACTCCGGCATGAAGCAATCGCCTCTACAGTCTACGTGCTCAGCAGCAGCTCCTGAACTGTGTTATGACCCGTTGGTCAGATCAGTCATGGTGCATCTGTATATGCAGCCAGCAGGATATCCTCGATGAGCATTGACAATGGAGGCCAGCTGTCTCCACTGGAGTACTCCAGTCTTTGTGTGCAGCAGCCGGTCTTTATGTTGCGGCACTGCATCAGCATCATGCTTTGTGACAGCTTGCTCCTGCGCACCAGCACTATCGGCAGCACGATGGACAGACCTGTGTGTTGTCCTAGACATTGCATCTGAAGAGACGGTGTTCGTATTGTTCCAGAGGCGAAGGATTGCAATCGCAGTATTCAGCAGCAGCAGGGTGCTTGAAGCAATTGCATAGTCATCACTCCGATTAGACTGGCGTATCATGGTCAATGTTTTGCTGCCTTACATGGCTTTACATAAGCATGATAGGGATGCTGCAGTGCAGATGCATAAGGCAAGTGCCTGAGTATGTGTACGAATAGCCTCAAAAGAATCCACATGAAATGTTGCTTGCTTGCACAAGTGCAGAACATCATGAGGCGGTGTTGAGAGTACCATATTTGTGACGATTTCAATACGCTGCAATGATCAGCAAAGTCAACAGTGTCTCTGCGAGGGTGAACAGCGC
Source organism: Coelastrella sp. UTEX B 3026 (assembly GCA_002588565.1). Classification (NCBI taxonomy): domain Eukaryota; kingdom Viridiplantae; phylum Chlorophyta; class Chlorophyceae; order Sphaeropleales; family Scenedesmaceae; genus Coelastrella; species Coelastrella sp. UTEX B 3026. Next base: position 7,416 of record NSMO01002807.1, read on the forward strand.
ACCGTTCCTGGCGACTGTGCGTTGCTGCAATGTGACATGAGCGGCTGCCAACCGACACTGCAGCAGTCCAGCTGTTCGTGGTGGCCACACAACACGCCTGATACGCCCACTGGTTATCAGAGCAGTCTAGACACTTTCAATGAACAGGCTTAGATCTGCAGATGATACAGCAACAGCGCCCCGTGCAGAGCGCCCGTCTAAATCCGGCCTCAGCAGCCAACAAACGCGTACCCAGCAGGGGTAGGCACATTAGCCGGTGATATGGGCTGGCCAATGGGTGGTGATTACAGCGCCAAGCGTCACAGCAACCGGGTACACATACTGGGCGTTTTAGTCAAGGCTTTAGTACAAGGCGTGTGATGCTGGCGCGCGCGCGTGCTGCAAAATGCGCTCTTCGCGAATGCGATCGCATTGAGCGCAATGCGGCCGATCCATGAGTGACACTTGTTACCGTAGCTGATTTGCTGACTTTGATGAAGATTGTGATGCATTCCCCGCTTCCAGAGGTTCAGATGAAACGAACCGGCCGGACAGCCACGCGGGTGTGTACCCGCGTAGTGACTGTGTAAGTACTCGTTGGCAACCACATACTCTGGACAAGAACACATGCGTAAGCATGATAAACCCACTCTCGCCACTGGCCCTTGGCGTCTCGGAGTTCTGTGGTGATTTGCCTGCTGCCCACGCATAGCGGCGCTGCGACCAGAGTCAGCAGCCAACCAGCTGTACAACCGCAAGCATCCCCCGCAGGCATCAGTCATCATCCACAGCCATGGATACAAACTGAAGCACACCTACTCTTGATGACCCTGCAGCCGCCTGCAGTTGAACATGCACAAGGGTTTTGGTCAAGCAAGGGTTCTAGCAGGACGTCGTGTCGACACATACCCCGTGACGCTTCAATAGCTTGCTTGTTGTCGGTCACTGCCTAGCAACGGCCTCAGCAGCTGCAGCATTAAATATTAAGGAGTCAAACTTCACGCTGCTCCTCAGGAGACATGTACCAGCTAGCGTGCTAGCACTACAAGATCATACATAGGGTACATAGGCAGAAGTTACGGTTTCTGTCCACAGGTGCGCTAGGCAACTGCCAACAACTAAGGCATGTACCCTAGTAGCTGTCCATGTTTACAGCGGTCAATGATTAGTACATTGTGCAACCCACTTGTCCTCACCTGCGTCCCAAAACTGGATAGCCCTGTGTGCTGTATACCTGCCCCTAATCTAGTCCCCCCTTCGCCACCCAGAGGTACCATATGCGTCACTTTGAGCAAACCATTGGCATCAATGCTGACCTGGCGGCAGCAGCAGCAGCAAAAGCGGCAGCACTATCCGGCCTTGTCAAGTGTCTGTCCATAATCTGGTGAGAGCAGATTGTGCGCTAGAACTGTAACTCTGCATGCACACAACAGCCAAACAGATGTTGTATGCCAGATCTTGCACAAGCAAGGCAAAGATGCAGCCAGCCGATTGATTGCTGGGAATGGGTAGCAAGGTGGAACCTTGAACCTGAATGCTTACCTTGGTGGAGATGGTGCCCATGTCTTTGCTGTCAGGTATGTTACAGCAGGCTGCTTTCAAGTTCTTGTACTTGTACTGTTGCATGATGTTGGATGCGGTCACATGTATGCCAGACAAATCAGCAGCTGGAAGTTGAACCTGCAACCATTAGCAGCACAAAACGCAACTCCAGCTTCTGTAGCTGTCTGTGCTGAGAGATACTGCAGCAGCACCATGGGCTGCAACATGAGGCACTGCACATAGATATCGTGAGCAGGTCGTAAGCGACTCTTATGCTGTGCTTTATGTCTCAGAACAGAGGCAAACGTTTGTGCTGACAGCTGCACTGGTCAACCAACGACAGCTCATCTACCAGCTGAAGTTAGGCACATCCGATGTCCAGAACAAGAGCTCAAATCATTCAGACCTACTCCGAGTAGGGCATCAGGCTGATGCCCTGGTTACATCTACAGTGTCTCAGCAGTGCTGAGTCAGCACTGTGACAGCGCGGCATGCCTTTCTCTGCAGGAACGCTCATGGCAACACAAGGAACGCCACTGCTGTTAAGATTTGTCACAACTGACTCTAGTACAAAACAATTCAATAAGCTACTCATCTCTGCCAATACAGTCCCTTCAGCACATGCATCGTCTTCAGTATCACATCTCACCTCCAAGGAGCCAGTGCCTGATGCTGCCAGGCTGACAGCGGCGGGATCTCGTGCTAGCCTGAGAGTAACAGGACCTCCAGGCCATTCCAGGTCATCCACGGCCTCCTTCAACAGGGGGCCTGCAACCACAAACAGCCAGGAGGTACGCTGATTTCACGCCGGGGCTTTGCTTGAGAGAGCTCCTTGGCAACTCGTGCACTATCACACGATGTGAGCGCATACCAAGAAGCACTGGCTGTCTGTGATGCCGACCGTTGGTTTACTGTGGTAACAAACTTCTATCGGTACCCCAACATGTCATTGTCAGCTGAGCTGGCGCATAAGCTGCTGCGCAGGTGCAGACAGCATGCCAAGGATCCCGCCAGCATACAAGCTAGCTACCAACGCAGCCGGTAATGGCGGGTCGGTCAGTTGGCAAGACTGGGTTGTGACCGAAGGCTGGCTGTCTGTATGCTGGAGATCATGCATCGTATGTCACCCATAGCTTTGTACAACCCTGCACATAGGGTTTTTTAAAGGACCCGGGGACTAGAGCCTCAGGCTGCAACTGGCCGCACAAGCGCCACACGATAGCAAACATACATTCCAAAACAGTGATTTCATAAGTATAGTAAAACAGTGATTTCATAAGTATAGTAATTAGATAATAACTGATTTCATAAGTATAGTAATTAGATAATAACAACTGAGAAATGAAGATCAGCAAGACTGAGCTTGGAGCCTTGCATGAACGCTGGATGCAGTCCCACAATAGCTTGTACTAGTTGCTGCTGAGACACTGCTTGTGTATTAGTGCCCGCCTCTGTTGACGGCAGCTGACCTTGCACCAGGAAGTAAGACACAGGCTCTGCCCAGTAGTCAGTTAAGTCCTCAGGTG
>NSMO01002821.1:0-17499 GCA_002588565.1 Coelastrella sp. UTEX B 3026
TCCTGGTCCCAGTGCTGCTGCATCTTGTCCAGCATGGCTTGCTGCCTATCCCACAGCTGCTGCTCCCTGCAATGCACACATCAGCAAACACAGCATGTTTCATTGTAGCTTTCATGTTTTGCGGTTGTGTTGCTTGACACCTCGATTGGTGGCAGTTTGGCAGCAGCATGATGGCCACAGCAAATACACCAGATCATAAGGATTGTTGGGTTGGGTTTTCACGGAAGAAGACAGCACCGTTCATCGTTGATCATTGATCGTTGGGAATTTATATGGTTACTCGCTTACATAAGCTGCTGATGAACAGAATGGAGATGAATGCTGTTGAATATCCGCCTGCAAATCATCGGGCGCGGGACTGATGGCCGTATGGCTATGGCTGATTGGTAGCAATCATTGGTATGAGCTGCTGGTCTGAAGCTGTGCCAGTGGTGCTTTTGCACATTCATATTCTGAAGCAGTATGTAGCATGTGGGAGGCTTGCAACGCATTTGAACATGAGATCTGTCTACTTAGCCGCGGAGAGCGGAACACAAGTGATATCAAGCACGAATTGTACAAATGGTGAAGTTTGCAGAAGGGGAACACATGTACAGCGGACTGATTGGAACTGGGGACTACTGCTGTTGGGCCAAGCTTACGTGCCGTGAGCTGGCGTGAAACCGTGGCCCTTCGTGAACCACGTCTATCTAACAGGCATATAGTACCTTAGAGCATGATTGGAGTCCATCGAGCCACTGGCAAGCTGCGGTTGCGCTGCTTGAATCTGCTGCAGCACACGGTCGAGCGTCTGCAGTGCAGACAAGGGCTTAGAAACCATGGCGCAAGCTTGCTGTCATGCTATAGACAGTTATGTACCGTTTGCGTAACATCAAGCTGCTTTTCGAGGTCATCCTTGCTGCCATAAACGAGCTGGCGTGTGCATCTCCCTCCAGGTTTGGAAGTGGCTCGCCCTGGCAGCTGCACGCGCGCTAAGCTGCTGTGAGGTGTATTATTGATATACGTACATAGCTGTTTACGGTGAGATTGTGTAAAGCTGTGCATGGTGTACGAGGCTGGTGACAGGGACAGCATCACAAAAGAGTTTGAAAGTGCAAGGTGCCCTGCGGGTTTGCCGAGCACCGTGCACACTGAGTCAAACCCGTGCATCGTTTCGCGCATGTTTTACGAAACAGCTGCCCGTGTCCGTCAGCTGCCCAGGGTTTGGCGCCAACAAAGACTCTCTGGGTTCAGTCTGACCCTGTGCCACCGTGCCACTGCTTCAAAACGTTCAGAAGCCAACTTGCCGCCTTCCACACAGGCTGACACCCGCACACGACTGTGCAGCCGCCATATCGCGGGAGACAAAAGCATCATGTCCATTCAAGTCTTGGAATGCTCATACACTGAGTGCAGCTTTGTTCACCAGCATGCGTACTTCTGCCTTTGATCCATGCTTGTTCTCAATGTTCACAAAGTATTATGAAGTTTTTACAAAAAAAAATAACAGAAGTTCTGTTATGTATGTGTGGCACACAGCAACCGGTACCGTCGCCGTGCGGCCTGGCTTCCTGTCCCCCAAGCAATGCCCTTGGCAAAAGCTGCGGGCCTTCAAGTTGCCATGTGCCGGGGCACACATACACACAAGGCATCATTACAACGAGCCACTCGACTCCCAGCGTCTTCCCATTGGCGTCACACACAGCTAGCTACTCGGCAGCTGCCATTGAACACTTCAACTTAGTTGACTGTTACACTGCAGCTTGGGTGGGAAACCAAACCCCCGCCCCATGCACGACACTGCAGGTATTGCCTGCGCATCTGACCTGTTGCAGGGCACAGTCACTTTCGCACTGCACCTGCCACCCGATGCATATTGCAGATGCACGCATCTGACCACGACGCTGCCCGCTCTACCGAGCCTGTTGCAACAGTAGGCTACAACGCAGTCAGTGCAGCTTTGCCAGCGCATCTATCTTGTTGCATTGGCTCCGTTTATTTTACAACACAGTCAGTGCAGCATGCGCAGTTGTATGCAATACGTGCACTAGTATGCAGTATACTCACAAACATGACTACAGACATGTTGTACACGAAACAAAACGATGCAAAATAGATTAAACCTAAACACAGCGATACTTCAAGTCAGCCAATATGGCCTTTGTCCCGCACATAACAAACTGCAAAAAGACATACGAAGATCACTACCGCAACGTCGACATCGCTGGCAACGCCTGCTATGAAAACAGCACAGCCACAGAATTGAACTGGTATCAAGCCCAGATGCAATGCAACACTGAAACTGCAAGGCGGTAACCCCACTACTGCTCAACACAATGTGCATGGCAGTGCAGCTTTGCCAGCGCATCTATCTTGTTGCATTGGCTCCGTTACTTTTACAATGTGAACTCGACACAACATGAATATGAACAGATGCTGGTGTACAAGGGCCTGCAGATGCAGAGGGAGCACCCGCTTCTGTTGGTACAAAGCTAGCTTTTTTGCTCACCTAGCATCACTTTTACATGGTTTCCGAGGCAGGACTATAACAAGTATTTAGGTGGCAACCCCCATGCATGACACTGCAGCTCTTGCCAGCGCATCTGACTTCTTGCACGGCTCAGGCACTTTCACATTACGATCATTGTGGACACCCTGTCGCCTCATGAGACTACATGGCCTTTGGACTCATCAGCCGGACGCACAGACCACACAGCTACACACAACAACAAACGTAGCAAACATGATTATGACAGTACACCAGTAGAGACTCACAGCTCAATAGCTTGATAGTACAACAAGCGGCAAGCAATAACACACTTCCATTGAAACCATCACTCAACTGACTTGGTGCAAACAAACAGCACAAATACACGGGCTACACCACTTACTCCTGTCAAATGATGCTTTTGAAACGAGGACACCACTGCTGCTGCTGCTGCTGCTGCTGTGTCTTGTAGATACAAGAATGCTGTATACCTAGTTGTAGTGGCTGGTATCGTCTGGAAAGTCCTGCGGCGGCTGCCAGTTAAACTTCAGCTGCAACCTCTCAGGCAGAATCGGGAACCCATTCACGTCATATTCAACCTGCAACCCCGGCTGCTCCTGTCCTGCAAGGTTGCCGCTGTCCTGCAAGCCCTCCCGCTGCTGACCTGCAGGATTCCCGCCTTTTCCTGCAAGGTTGCTGTGAGGTTGCAGGGGGGTGTTGAACACCGGTCCTGCAAGCTCGTGGAAGAGCTTGAGGTTGTCGATTAGTTTGTGGGTGATGTTGCAGCGGCCGCAGCGAGCGAAGACACTACCGGATGTCCAGGCGTGCGGGTTGATTGGCTTGATTGTGGTTGCATTGCACAGCTTGCATTTGAACTTGATCTGCAGTGCAGGACAGCAGCAGCAGCAGCAGCAGCGACATTGCATTGGCAGCTGATGATGACCATGCAGGTTCTGAAGGGACTGGGCCAGCCAGCAATGCTGTGGTGTATGCCATGCGCAGTGTGGGATAGTATTTTTTGGTTCGGGAGATCAAACGCACAACCAGCTAGCCCCATGTGGAGTAATGCGATACTAAAGCTTGCATTTGAACTTGATCTACATTGCATGACAGCAGCAGCAGCAGCAGCAGCAACATTGCATTGGCAGCTGGTGATGACCGTCACGGCAGCTTCTGAAGGGACTGGGTCAGCCAGCAATGCTGTGGTGTATGCCGTGCGCAGTGTGGGATGGTAAGAAAGAAAGTTTTTTGTTTGTGGTTTAAAACGCACAACCAGCTAGCTGAAAGTTGAGCTGTCAGATACATACACTGTGTGTATGTCGAGTTGTTGTGGGTGAACATCAGATGCATGACGCACGTGATCATTGAAACAAAGGGGAAGTACAAGAGCTGGTTACTTTGCCAACAGAAAAAGCAGATCGGCACTGGCTGTTAGCTGGACATCTGTTCACATCTGTCGCAAACGACTGTGCTGCAACCGACTGACTTGGATGTCCTGCAACAAGTAGCTGCTGCAGCATTCCAGGAGCAATCCAGCACATCACAGTCTCCGCTGACCTTCATTGTACAGCAAAAGTGCTTTGACAGTAGTGCTTTGACAGTAGCAGCAGACGGGCATTAGTTGCTAGGTGAACATCTGTTCACAACTGCTCCAATCGACTGTGCTGCAACCGACTGACTAAACGTCCTGCGACTAGCTGCTGCAGCATTCCAGGAGCAGCAATCCAAGATAGCACAGCCTTTGCCTGGCTGCTAGGCGAACAAATATTCACATCTGCTCCAATCCACTGCGCTGCAACTGACTAAATGTCCTGCAGCATTCCAGGAGCAATCTAGGACAGCACAGTCTGCGCTGACCTTCATTGAACAGTGAGGGTGCTTTGACAGTGGCAGCAGACGGGCATTGGTTGCTAGGTGAACATCTGTTCACAACTGCTCCAATCGACTGTGCTGCAACCGACAGACTGAACCTCCTGCAACTAGCTGCTGCAGCATTCCAGGAGCAATCCTCCAGAATAGCACAGTTTGCGCCTTACCTTCATTGTTCGCCGAGGGTGCTTTGTGTTGAAAGTCTCATACACGCTGTCGTCATTCTGTAAGGGCAAGGAAACAGAATGAATACTCAAGAGAAAGCTGGTGGGAGTGGTATGGGTCAACCTCAAAACACAAATTGTCCCTCCCTCAACTTACGCTAGCACTCTATCTTGCGCTAGCACTCTATCAGAAGCGGTACGCGGAGTTCATTGATTCAGCCAGTCAGGCAGCTGAAGTGTGTGTGCTGCTGTGCATGCATGCGGAGGCCTGAAGCTGACACAGCATCTGAACAGTTGCTGCGGGGACCTGACAAGCACTTGGCTGCACTGTAAGAAGTCAGGGTGGTTTTCAGAGTCAGCACAGAGCAGATGAAGCAACGGTTGGCAGGCGTTCAGTCTCAATTCCCAGATCGCGCTTCAGTTTTGATAATACGTCCCTGATGCTGATTTACTGCAGTGATATCGGTGCCCGAGACAGTTCATATCGTTCGCGTCGTTGTACTATACTTGAAGTTGCGGCTGTAGCTGTGCAATGCGGCAACAGAGGTGTTTGTAAGCGTCTAATTCAGGCACTACTGCACTTGCTGCGTGCGACTGCTTGCTACCCACCATAGGCAGTGGTATGCCGTCTCTTCGCCTCACAGCTGAGCCCATTACGATGCCTAACATCGTATTATCCTTCGGTACGATGGCTAGGCAGCTGCTCGATGCTTCTGTTGGGTCAGAATTCGTGCTGTTCCCTGTTTCTGCTTCTAACAGCATCTGCCTGAATGGTACGATGCCTGTGCTCTCTTCTGCCGGAAGTACTACGATGGAGACCTCAACATCTTCTAGCGAAAGTGGTACAATCTGCGTGCTAGGCTGCGGGCTGCGAATGGCTACGCCTGTTTGTCTCTGCTTTAGAGGTACTAGGCCTTGCATCTGTCTGGATGCGTGCGGTGCAGCACGGCCGGATGCAGTATGCATGATGAAACTATCACCGTACACAGGTGCTTCGTCGTCGCTTGTTTCGAAGACCCAGGCACCGCCAGGCAGGAACATGAGCCTTCGGAAGTCTGGGTATGCATGGCAACGTGTTTGGCGCACTTCCTTGCGTGCTCTGGCGGGCATGCAAAGCCCACCAGCTCTATGCAATATCTGCATATTACACGCCAATCGGCAGGCTGAGGAGGCGCACTAGGGAATCAGTCTCGCGAGGGTGTCCGAAAGGAATCGCAATTGCCGAATGTCCAATACGCAGTCCTCACCAAAGAACGCACATTGTCAACAACTGGGCAATTGCAATTGGGATCGCTCTCGAGGTGAAAGCACAAATAACTGGTTTCAACGGTACATACCAACTGGCAGCTTGAAGCTAGTTTGGACCAACAGCACTCCTCAAAACTGGTGATGAATGCTGGTCGAATGGTTTACAGTTCACTAGTGTGCACTTCACGCGCCTGAGGGTTATCTGGCCACCTGTACTGTATTTTCCCTCAAGATCTCAGTTCGTGCTTTCTTAAATGTTATACTGTGTACGACGCTTGGTTGAATTCCTGCTAGCGGGCCAGCCGCTACCCAAGCATGTGGCATTCATCATGGATGGCAACAGGCGCTTTGCTGACCAGCTGAACGTGCAGCGTATAGATGGCCACAAAAGCGGCTACAACAAGGTAACGTGCCTTGTATATTATACTACAAATTTCATTCTCGCACAACATCGCCATTGACAAAAGGAACAGCCGGTGTGTAGTGCACACAGCAGTAGCGTGCCTTGATGTAGGGCCACGCCCCGTTCGCCGTTCGCAGGCGCATATCAGGTCCCTTTGGGTTGCTTAAGATTCCACATGATATTCCGAATCTCCGTTCGCTTTTCCTGCAGATGAAGGACATCATACAATGGTGCTTAGGCCTAGGCATCACTTACATCAGTGTATATGCATTCAGCATAGACAACTTCAAACGGCCACAAGACGAAGTCGACAGCTTGATGGACTTAGCGCGAATCAAATTCGAGGAACTGCTGCACGTAAGTCACAGCTTTTAGTATGTAAAGCCCGGCACACCAGCCCTGAACAGATATCTGCACTCGATTCTTAGCCCTCGCAGTTGTAGAGGTTGGTATTGGGTTCAACTTTGTTAGCTGAGGCGTATGGAGCGTGACTTTCTGTTGCTGTTGCTGCTGCTGCTGCTGCGACTGTGTTTGCAGGATGAGGGCGCGGAGTTGAGAGTTATTGGGAATCTGTCCAAGGCACCACCAGCAATACAGCAAGCACTATCAGGTCGCGCTCCTCACGCTGCTGCTGCTGCCGCTGCTGCCGTGCTGTTTCTTTGTTTCGCCTGCATGACACGCTGCTGCTGCTGCTGCTGCTGTGATTATGTTTGCAGGATGAGGATGCAAAGAAATGGGGTGCGGAGTTGAGAGTTAATGGGAATCTGTCCAAGCAACCACCAGCAATACAGCAAGCACTGTCAGGTCGCGCTCCTCGCGCTGCTGCTGCTGCCGCTGCTGCCGTGATGTTTCTTTGTTTCGCCTGCATGACACGCTGCTGCTGCTGCTGCTGTGATCACTTTTGCAGGATGAGGATGCAAAGCAATGGGGTGCGGAGTTGAGAGTTATTGGGGATCTGTCCAAGGCACCACCAGCAATACAGCGAGCGGCAGCCAGGCTGATGCAAGGCAGTAGAGAAAACGGACCCACAAGAGGGGTCGTCAACATATGCTTCTCGTACACGTGAGTGTGACCATATTTGAAAGGTTTAGGGTTTAGGGAAACCTAGGGTTTAGGGAAACCCTAACCCTAAACCTAAACCTTGTTCTTATATATGTTGGTATCTGGCGGCTTCAGCAGCAGCAGCAGCAGCGGCACAAGCGGCAGCCCGGCTGATGTAAGGCAGTAAAAAATGGACCTACAGGAGGCGTTGTAAACATATGCTTCTCATACTCGTGAGTGTGCCCGTGTGTGATCTGTATTTTTTTGATTTTATTTCATGTATGGTTGTATCTGGCAGCAGCAGCAGCAGCAGCAGCAGCAGCAGCAGCAGCAGCAGCACGAGCGGCAGCCAGGCTGATGCAAGGCAGTCAAGAAAACAGACCTGCAAGCGGAGTCGTCAACATCTGCTTCTCATACACGTGAGTGTGACCATGTTTGATTTGGAATTTGTCAAAAAGAATGAAGAGAAACCTACAACAAGAGTCGTCAGCATATGCTTCTCGTATACACGAGTTGTGTATACCGTGTTCTGAGCAAGTTTCATGGGTGGTAGTAGCAACACCAGCAGCAGCAGGAGCGACAGCAGCAGCACGATCGGCAACCACGTTGCCGCAGGCCAGTAGAGATATCAGAGCTACAAGGACAGTCATCAATACTTCTGCTTCGCATACACTTGAGTGTGACCGGGTTTTGTCATGTGTGTTGGATGGTGAGCAGCAGTGGTTGCGAAGCGCAAGGAAGCCTGCTCACGATCACCGCTGCTGCTGCTGCTGCTGCTACTGCTGCTGGTGCTGCTGCTGCTGCTGGTGCTGCTGGTTCATCTGCCCCTTACAGTCCACTGAACAGCTGCAACATGCCATTTCTCAAGCTTGCAGCAGCACAACCCACAACCAGATTAACCAACAGCCACTCACAGCTCATAACCACACTAATGCACACCAGAGACTGTTGCTTGTTGGTCTAGTAAAAGCACCACTCATTACTGCTGGTGCTGCTGCTGCTGCTGCAGGTCCACAGAAGAGCTGCAGCATTCCATTTCTCAAGCTTGCAGAGGCGTAACCATCGAACAACTACAATCAAACGACATCAACCCTGAGCTAATAACCCAACTAATGCACACCCGAGAATGTCCGCCGGTGGATCTACTAATCCGGACGTCCGGCGAGCAACGGCTTTCGGACTTTTTGCTGTGGCAGAGCAGTTGTGCGCTGTTGCATTGGGAGCCGTGTCTGTGGCCGGAGTTTGGTTACGTGCAGCTGCTGCAGGCGCTGCTAGCATGGCAGAAAGCAGCGCCACGATTGCAGGAGTTGCAGCAGCAGCAGTTTCAGCAGCAGCAGCAGCATGAGTGTTGCCAAGTGCAGCAGCACCATCACCAGCAGCAGCAGCGTAGAGTGCAGAGGTTCATACAACAGGTGGACCAGAGCTATCAGCAAAGCATCACAACTCTTGCAGCTGAGTGTTGACTGTCATGCAACTTTGCCACTGGGTGGGTGGGGGAGCTACAGTTGGTTTACGTGCTGCTGCTGCTGCTGTGGGCGTCTGCAGCCTGGCAGCAAGCAGCGCCACGATGGCAGCCGTTGCAGCCAACTGCTCAAGTCGTGTCGCAGCAGCAATAGCAGTTGAGAATGCAGAGGTTCAAATGCGGTGCTCAACCTGAGTAACGTGCAGTGTTTTCTATCGACCTCTGTATTGCGGGTCTTGTGCGAGGGTCGCTGTCGCTTTCGCTCAGTACTTCGTTGGTCGTCTTTCGGCCCCAGCTGCGGGCTGGTTTGGGCGAGTGAAATGTGTATCAAACTGCTGCGGCGTGAGTATTAACGGCAAGTCCAAGTTGCGGGCGTTCGATTTGCACCATGTCACGACTCTGCACCTTCGCCAGCAGTTCTCGTGGCTGGAGCGCGCAGTTCGTCATGCGGCTTAGCCGCAGGTCTAGCCAGCTACGTCTGGTAAGCCATTCTCCCGTCCTACAGCAGAGACTCCAACAAGAAAGCACTACGGTCTGGTCAAATACCGAACAGGACACCGCTTTGCTTGCGGAAACATACGATAAAGCACTGATATACAGCTTCAATCATGTCGATACTGCCAAGGCATCGGCTAAGCAGTAGAGCGGCCGCTTTGCTGTTCGTAGCAGCGGTTTTCGCACCCGTCTGGTTATGCGATGCCCAAGATGCACCGACAGATATTCTTCTAGAGAACGACAGCATGTTTCAAATAGCACTGACACCTATCGGAGCATCTATACACAAGTTGTTGGTGCCGCTGTGCAGCAACAGGTCCCAGACCGTTGATGTCGCACTCGGGTGAGCTGAGCCGCAGCAGGCAGGCGTGTACACTAGCCGCACGACTTACAACCGGTTTACTGTCTGTATAAATGTATTGATTGCACACCGGGCTGCTCGAACCAGCTGGCACCGAGCGCTCGACCAGTCAGCCTTGTACAAGCCTTGTGTATGACATACATTGTAATTTGCTGCAGTTATTGCATGCGGCTGCATCAAACTATCTTTAAAGCCTGCTTGGATATCCTGCTGCCTGTCACGCATCGCTGGCTGTATATACACTTGCCGGGTGGCAGGCCTCTGTAAAATGGGGCACCAGCACATAACCCCACATATCCTTGCAGTGTCTTTGGCAGCTTCTCAATGAGTCTGTCACTGCTATTCGTTGTTATCAACAATTTAACATGTTTTGTAACAGGTACGATGACGTAACTGCATATGGCCGTGATCCACACCCAAGCTTTGGAGCAACAGTAGGGCGTGTCGCTAACAGGTGCGGAACAGTTGCGGTTTATGGTCCGACCTAAGGGCCCCTAAACCCAACCTTAAGTGCTGCTCACAGGTCCGTAAACCCTTCCATAACAGCTCATGACAGGGCCCCAAACCCCACCATATGACTGCCAATCAAATGTAACAGTCCCACTGGGTGTGGACTGTAAACATGCAGCTGTTGCTTCATTCAGGCTGGACGCTGCTGCTGCTGCTGCAGGCTCTCAGATGCGCGGTTTACGCTGGATGGTGTAACATACAACCTAACCGCAAATAACGGAAATAACACAATACATGGAGGTGCCGTGAGATGGAGCCAGCAGACATGGGCGGTAGTTGAACAGTCAGCGACATCTGTTACGTTCCGATACGTGTCTCAGGATGGTGAATCTGGGTGAGGCGATTGCTGCAGCTGCTGTTGCGCTCTCTCTCTCTCTCTCTCTCTCTCTCTCTCTCTCTCTCTCTCTCTCTCTCTCTCTTTCTTTTGCAATTATTCATCCCTTGTTTTGTAACACGTGTCATGTGTGGTGCCAACTAGTGCTTTTGTCTGATCTAGATAGCCTATCTACAGTGTTGGGATGGTGCTGAATGGTGCTGAAATGCATGCATGACCCTGCGAGGAAAAAAGCTGCGAGGAAAAGCTCATGAGATGAAACAGTATCGCGTTTGGTACGTGTGCTTAGCCATCATGTTTGGCAATTGAATACTCTTGTGACAGGTCATCCTTGAATTTGATATTTCGGTTCTGGCCGCACCGGGTGGTTGAGTTGTGATGGTGTTCCCATCTTAAGGGAGCGCACATTATCGAATGTTGTTCTTTCGATAATGTAAGTTACTGCCATGGTGTGTATGATGGTGGTGATTGTGGGTTGCAATTCCTTGAGACCACGAGTCAACAACCACCGTGCAGCTGGTGCTCTCTATTCATACAGTTTGCAATCACCTGGTGAGCTCATATGACACAATGCCACATTCCAAACGCTCAGGTGCTCAAGCCCAACCCCAAACTGTCACGCGTACTACGTGATTTTACTTCTTGCTGCTGCATGATTCCTGTTTGAATGATACCTGGTAGCTGTGTGCAATGTCGCTGCAGGTTTCCGGGCACCGTCACGGCCAACGTAACCTATTCGATCCCGCAAACTGGCGCGTACCTCAACATTTCGATGACCGCCATCACGGACAAGCCTACGCCGCTAAACATCATCAACCACAACTACTTCAACCTGAAAGGCTCCGGAAACGGAGATATCTTGGATCACGTAGTGCAGATTCCGGCGACATATTACACGCCCTCTAACGGAGCCGTTGATCAGCTGCCGACCGGGCAGATCTTCTCCGTCGACGGGACGCCCTATGATCTGAGGATTCCGACGGCGATCAGGCAGAACTACCTGGATGCAGACGGAGGACCTTTCAGGTGTGAGGAGTGCATACACGTGCATACACGTATGTTGCAAGTGCAGGCGCGCCGCCGGGCGGCTGCCGGGACGGGACTTGTGACCGTTACACCGGGAGGCGCCCATGTCTGACCGGTACACCGAGATGCGCCCACGTCTGTTCAAGCCTTGAAGTTTACAATCAGCAAGCGCTGCCTGTCTGCTATTCAGCTTCCTGGGTTGTGCCAACACAGGTGTCACACGTGACCACGACTTAGCCACAAATTGTGAAAGTATTGAGCCATGCAACAGGTTAGATGCGCTGGCAAGAAGCTGCGGTGTCATGCACAGATTGTGGCTGCAGACAGTTTCATCATCAAACCAGCCGGTCTGGTGCCTGGTGCGATCACAGAATTGACAGCCTTTGTCCTTTCATGCAGGGGCTTCGATCTGAACTATGTTATGCCTGGCCCATATAACAGTATGCAGCCAGTCTGGTGGAGGTCAGGGCAAAATCCGCAAACTGCGACAGATGCCTCAACCGCACAATTGAAGCTGGCCGGAAGGGTTCTAGAGCCCTCAACTGGTAAGCAAACTCTTTCTTTCTCGGCTGTTGGAATGAAGCCGCTCTGGGTGCTTTGCTAATGCTTTACTAATGCTTTGCTACAACAGCAGATGAAGGCTGCCTTGCTAGTTGGATGGTCATGACCACGATCCACAACAGTTGTTGCAGCTGGTGGTCTCACCTAAAAACCAGGTTTTCAGTTTTTGCATGCCATGGGCCGAGCCTGATTGCGAGTACTTGTCTGCTTGCCCTTGGGTTGCTGATTGCTTGATGGTGACTGAAGAGGTCGA
This sequence comes from Coelastrella sp. UTEX B 3026, assembly GCA_002588565.1. NCBI lineage: Eukaryota > Viridiplantae > Chlorophyta > Chlorophyceae > Sphaeropleales > Scenedesmaceae > Coelastrella > Coelastrella sp. UTEX B 3026. The sequence continues at coordinate 12,195 of NSMO01002821.1, forward strand.
AAGCAGTAGCAATTGCAAGTTTTAGAGCCACACGGTGTAGACATGTTTTGTGAGTCACTTATGGAAGTCCATCTCAGCCCTCTGTAACCTTACAGTTGTTGAAAGCAATCTATGGCATGATATATATACACATGCATGCAAGCCAGCACAGCCCTCTCGCCCCTTCGGGGACGTGAGTGGACGGTAGGGATTGTGGAGTCGCCCCGACACACACAGTACCCTCCCTCAACTTACGCTAGCGCTCTCTTGAAAGCACTACGCGGAGCTCATTCATTCATTCAGCCAGCACTGTAGATCGGTTACATTAAAGAGTTGCAAGTTGCAAAGAGTCTGTCTGAGATATTACATACGAAGCAGACGCGGTATTTAAGTTTGCTGGCAATCAGACTGACGGCAATAGCCTATTGTCATGCCATGTGTCAGCCACATACCTTGCTACTGCTGCTGCCGCTGCCCCTTGGGCTTAATGCACGAGCTTACACCAACGCACCTGGCCTGAACTTTCACCACAAAACTACCTTGCAGCCTCCCCCACACAATATGCATGTTACATGTTTCCAGCCCTGTGGTCACACACAAAAATTTGCTGCAAATCGCCATCCTCTGCTTCAAGTGTTGTACATATCATTCATGCTGCTGCTGCTGCTGCCCCAGGCATCAACTTCTACATAAGAAACTGGCTCGCAGCCTCCCCAACAGGTTATGCATGTTACTTATATCTCACCGCTGTGGTTGCATTAAATCCGATTCTTTGAGCACCAGCATCTGCCTCAAGTGTCATATATATCATGGCTGCTGCTGCTGCTGCTGCTGCCCCAGGCCTGACTTTGCAGGTCTATACCAACACCCCCGGCATCCAGTTCTACACACCTTGCAGGACACCCCACACAACCTGCATGTTATATGCTTTCCAGCGCTGTGGTTACAAAAACAATGATGCTGTGACTTTTATTGCTGCTGCTGCTAATGCTGCTGCTGCTGCTGCCCGCAGGCCTTACTCTGCAGGTCTATACCAACGCCCCCGGCATCCATTTCTACTCAGGAAACTACCTCGCTGCCTCCCCCACAGAATATGCAGCCCCAGGAAAAGGCGGCATATACTATCCACAATACGGGGGCTTCTGTTTTGAGGCGCAAGGCTTCCCAAATGCGATAAATACGGCAACGTTTCCAAGCAGTGTTGTGCGGCCGGGGGAGACGTTTAGCAACAGAGTTAGCTACGAATTTGGATGCCAGTGAACTTGTTGGATGCCGGTTTGAAAGACCGCTGAGTACACTGGGCAGAGATTTATACACTTGAGAATATAGAATACACCTTTCCGGCCTGAAAGCCGATTTTGCTTCTGTGGTGTTCTGTATTTATCCAAAACCCTGCTTGATATGTGTAGAATGATGAATAGACGAGAGCAAAGTGATGCAATTGGGTAACACCAGCGACTTTGTAATCTCTCAGCACCCATCTTGCATTTGAATCGTCTTGACTGGCCACCTTACATTGCAGCCACTGCAGAAAGTACTCCCATCAGCAAGTACTACACAGTTCATAGACTTAGTGTTTACTATGTGTTGTCACACCAGCGGTTGATGATGATTACCATGGATTGCAATGACGCAAAGTACAGTGTTTGCATGTCCATGTCCAGTAGGGCATAGCACAGGAATTGTATATCGGCCGGTTTCGCCCCGTAGCGTAGCTTCCGGAGCTTCTGAAGCTCTCTTAATCGTATCGACGCAAACAACCGCAAATTTCTTTCAGGTCCTCAGACAGCCCATTACTACTTTGATACGGCCGGCCAGACCTGACAGAGGCTGGTGTGCGGCCCATTTGAACGGTTTGCTATATACAGCGGTCTACGTTAGCATCATGTCGACAATATCATGCACGTACGGCAACCATCTACCCCCGAATCCGCTGCCTGTCGCTTCTCTAATGGGTGTACTGTCTTAGCAGTACAGCACAGTACTGTCAGTGACAGTGGGCCCAGGCCTGAGCACGTTTGGCATGTGTACTAGCTTCAACGCATTCATGATAGAGGATGGGATGTTACCAAACCTACGGCCGCATTTCGTGATGCAGCTACCCGCTGTGCCAGCCTGCTTGTACATACTTCGACAGATATCAGATTCACAGTTATATTCAGCTTCCATATTGACTGTCGTGTAGCTATTACATAATACAAAGTCTTTCGGGGTCGACTGAGACAGACAACAGGATGGCCGACCCCAACATCGATTGGGTGCCAGTGTCTGCGCTGCTGGATGCTGCATCAGAGGAACTTGGTGTTGGTCAACTCTTACATACGTCCGTATTCAGTCTCTTTGAGGCGATGAGTGCTGTAGAGGTTGGCAATCCGAAGATGGATGCAGGTAAGCAATCGATTGTCCATTCCGTCATGTAGTTTGGCGTCAAACGAGCAGCTTAAGCCGTCAGTGCGCCATTTCGGTTTTGCACTTATTTTCTAATCTATCAGTCGCCAAGTTATGAGCTGAGCAGCTGTCAAGGCCAGCCAGTCAGTAGTACAGCAGTAGATGAATGGCCACTCGAAGTCCGCATGCAACAGCTGCTAGTGTACATATGTAGATGCTGCTTATCAGAGCACATATAAGGCTTATGCCAGGCCGCTCAGCGGTAGTCAGCAGTAGCTCAGAAGATCACGCTACAGTTCAGAAGGTCACTCTGGACTGCAGCTGTTGCAATACCACTGTTTTCGTACTGCTGCTGCTGCTGCTGTGCCTGTACAGGTTGTCGGCCACAGGGAAACACCACACCATTGGAGCAGCGTGAGCTGCAGCTGGATCTATCACCACAGCAATTGCTAGGTGTTATGGATCATCTGCTGTGTGCCGAGGCCACGTGGCATAATGGCGGGGCAATTGCCAAGACTGTATACAGCTCACTTTACATGATGCAACCGCAACGGTAGGTGGCTTATGGACTCATGTAGTTTAATGATTCTGTGCGTACAAGTTTCTGTTTGCAGCAGCAGCAGCAGCAGGAGCAGCAGCAACAGCAACAGCAGCAGCAGCAGCAACAGCAACAGCAGCAGCTTGAACCACTGGGTGTTATGGTCCACTTGTTGTGTGGGCGATTGCCAAGACTGTATACAGCTCACTGTATATGATGCAACCGCAACGGTAGGTGAAGTTTACTACATTATTGATCTTGGATGATGATTTTGTGCGTACTAGTTTCCATTTGCAGCAGCAGCAGCAGCAGCAGCAGCAGCAACAGCAACAGCAGCAGCTTGAACCACTTGGTGTTATGGACCGCTTGTTGTGTGGGCCATCGCTAAGACTGTATACAGCTCACTGTACATGATGCAACCGCAACGGTAGGTGGCTTATGGAGTCATGTAGTTGTTGAATGATTCTGTGCGTACAAGTAACTGTTTGCAGCAGCAACAGCAACAGCAGCAGCTTGAACCATTTGGTGTTATGGACCGCTTGTTGTGTGGGCGATCGCCAAGACTGTTTATAGCTCGCTGTACATGATGCAACCGCAACGGTGAGTGAAATCTATGAGATTGCTGTTCCTGGATGATAGTTCTGTGCGTACAAGGTTGTGTAGCAGCAGCAGCAGCAGCAGTGGACGACTTGTTGTGTGGACGATTGCCCAGACTGTTCACAGCTCACTTGACATGATGCAACCGCAACGCTAGGTGATTTGTGAAAGCTATCGTTCTTGGATGATTCTGTGCGTACAAGTTTCTGTAGCAGTAGCAGCAGCAGCAGCAGCAGTGGACCACTTGTTGTGTGGGCGATCGCCAAGACTGTATACAGCTCACTGTACATGATGCAACCGCAACACTTGGTATGACTGCCACCACCATCACCACTACCACTGCTGCTGCTGCTGCTGCTGCTGCTTGCCAGATAATGGTGTTGTCAAAGCGCTCATTGTCACTGCGGTGCTGCTGCTGCTGCTGCTGCTTCCTGTACTGCTCCTGCTGCTGCTGCTTGTTGCTAGACGATGATGTTGCTAAAGCATTGATTGCCACCGCGGTTGTTACTTTCAAGTTTGCTGCTGCTGCTGCTGCTGTTTGTTAGTATGACTGCTCGCTCCCCCCTCCAACCGCCACCACCACTGCTGCTGCTGCTGCTGCTGGTGTGTGTTTGCAGTACAAATCAGCATTTGGTGCTGTCGGCGTACTGCCGGGCGTTGGAGGCCATTGCTGCTGAACCAAGCGTTAGTATGACTGCCACCACTACTACCACCACTGCTGCTGCTGCTGCTGCTGCTGCTGGGTAGACTATGGTTTCTCCAAAGCGCTCATCGTCACTGCGCTTGTTATGTCCAACCTTTGCTGCTGCTGCTGCTGCTGCTTCATTCGCAGTACCAGCAAGCATGTGGTGTTATCGGCTTACTGCCGGGCGTTGGAGGCCATGGCTGCTGAAGTGAATCACCTCATCATGAACGGATGTGTCTGCGAGGTACGCAATCAAATTGTAAACTTTCTGAATATAATGCATCCATGGGTTTCTAAGTGGTGGTGAATCTACCAGTTTCATTGTTGCTTTGTTGCTCTCGATCTTGCCATGTCATGTAAAACATCCGTTTGTAGTAATTACATGAAACAACACTTTTGTCGAGGTGCATCCACTGGCGTCATTGTATCAGGTCATTTTATCTGCTGAAGCAAACCACCTCATCATGAACGGATGTGTGTGCGAGGTATGCAAACAAAGAATCTGAAGAAACCTTTGCATGGGGCCGGCAATCAAGCGGTGAAGAATTGCTCACCATTCTGATCAAGGCTATGGGGATTTTGCCGTGACATGTAAAGATTCCGCAAAGTGTGCTGAGATATATTTTTTACCATTCACCGTAGTGCATTGTAAGGATTTGACACAACGTTTGTGTTAAGGCACATCGACTGGAACCCATTGGATCTTCATGAACGGATGCGTGTGCGAGGTAAGCTGAGTCACCATGTTTCAGCTTGTTGTGATTGCTTGAACCAAAGACAAAAACACAGCATGAAGCATATCCGGCAACTCACATGCTGCTTGGCAAATGCGTGATGTGGGGTTGACTGCTGCTGCTGCTGCTGTTGCTGTTGCTGCTGCTGCTGCTGTTGCTGCAGGAGGAAGACTTCAATGCACACATAGCTGGGCTGCCGCTAGAGACCGTGACAACAGCAGCAGGCGCATCAGCTACCGGCGCTGCACCAGCAAACCCCAGCAGCAGCAGCAGCAGCAGCAGCAGCAGCAGCAGCAGCAGCAGCAGCGATCACACAGACAAAGTCCTGGCAGCGATCAGCCATGCGATCGACTCTCAGGACCTTTCCCTCAAGAGATCTCAAGC
>NSMO01002823.1:0-14423 GCA_002588565.1 Coelastrella sp. UTEX B 3026
GCTGCTGTGGCCATAGCAGCGTGCGATGCGCTGGTACCTGGGACAGAAAGTTGGCACACATAGTTGGTTGCTGTTCACGGTGGCTTGTGAAATGCATGTTCTAGAGGTCCCCTCAGTTGGACCATGGTAGAGCTGGTGAGAAACAATGGGTTGACCTAGACATTGCATACCATTCAAGAGCTCAAGTTTGCCACAAGCAGCTTACTGAGCATAGTACAGATCAGCTCCATAAACAATAAACAGAGAAACCTGCAACATAGCCTGTTAGCGCACATAGCAAATGATGCAGAAACTGCCGATGGTCAGACCAGCTGCAGGTCAAACCAACTCCCACAGTTGAAGGAGCAGCCTGGCAAAACATGCTGCTACTCTGACGTGCTGTGTGCCAGGGCTACAGCTCAGATGCCTACCCTGTCTGAACATCATACATGTCGATGAAGTTGTCATGACTGCCAGCTGCCAGCTTTGTGCCATCTGGACTGTACTTCAGGTCATCAATGGCCTCCTTGCAATGGTGCATCTGTAATCAGCAACAGAACGCATTTAGCACAGCAGCCACTGTGAGCTGCTGTAGGCAGTGGGCGCTGTGCTTAGCAGTAGACAAAGACCATGCAGCCCTATAACCTGTGGAACGCGGACAACAGGCGGTCAAATGAGCCTATGGCTACTGGAATTTCGCTGTTGCGTGTGTCATCTCCTGGATGTATCATTCCCCGCCCAACACTATGGGGAACAGTAGTCAGTTCTGAACACTTTGTGGCTACTAACCTGTGCTACTACTTGAGTCATGTCTTCCACTAGTAGCACTTGCACACATCCATTGGCACCACCAACAGCCAAGTGTGTGGCATCAGGTGAAAAGTCCACAGAGTGAGCTCCCATGCCAATTGATACCTTGGCCTACAGGGAGCAACAGCATGAATATGTATCAGGAGTATGCCCAAGATTTGCTAGCCATATGGAAGCCAGTTCAAGCATAAGCATGGCAACCTCACCCAGCCCAGCAAGGCATCCTGACCTATGTTAGCTCGTGGGCTGGAAAATTTCAAGGCATATCTTGTCCTAATGCTGATAGCATGGACACATGGTCTGACTGAACCCAGATCAACTCAACCTGAACGCTGCCAGGGCCTCTTACCATGAGTTGCTTCCTCCTGGCATGCCATACAAAGACATGGTTGCTCTCACAAGCCGTCACAAACACATGTGGCTTCTTGGGATGCCAGGCAATGCCATAAACATCCGCAGTATGCCCCTGTATAAGAGCTTCTGGCAGTGCGGCACCAGACCCAGTTGCATTTGCTGTCACAGGGCTTCCTGATGCACCCGACAGGCCGCCTCCTGGGGCTGCCGTTGCTGCAGCAGCAGGGTTGATCTGCCAGAGGTCGCTGTTGTGTGTGCCGATGAGCACTTCCATGCCACCTGGCCGTACATCGAGAGCTCTGAAACTCGCTGGGCCAGTTTGTGCAGGCTCTTGGAACTGCACATAAGACAGCAAAGGATGTGCACAAGTGTTTGCGGCTGAGTCGCACTGTCAGTTGAAAGCCACCACTGGCAGGTCCCCTGCATGCGGATCTGCTTTATCTATAAGAGCATTTGAAGTGATTCTTGATGTGTCCGCAATCTGGGTACATAAATTGTCACAATTTGTATCGTACCCCAACCATTCTGGTTGCAAAGCCAAATGCCATGTAACGGTGGTGCTGATCTAGCAGTGACTACATGCTCTAGGATACCAGCAGCCTTACTATGTCAGCTTGCAGAGGCTATTCTTACTTGGAACGTCTGCAGCAAGTCCCCTGCTTTGCCACTGCTGATGTCCCAGAAGCATATCTTGCTATCTGCTCCAGCACTGACAAGCTCTGTGTTGTCTCTCCTCAGGGCCAGACAGCGCACACCTTGCAGGACTGGCTGACCATCATGAACACTAGGCATCTTTTGCCCAGGACTGTGCGCTTGAATGACCTGCAGCAGGCCGCAGTGAACCAGGTCCGAATGTGACATGCCTACCTGACAACCAGGATATCTAGTGCAGCATGCAAGTGCAGCAGCACCCCAGTAGGTCAGATTGTTACCGACTTCACAACATGTGGTGCATTCAGTGCTGCTCATGACAGTGCCATACGCACTGGACCAAATACTACGCAGACCTTGAAGACCCACATGCATGCAAGATACCCCTGAGCTACTAGGAACCTTTGGCGTCAGCATTCCCTGAGACCAGATGTCTGCCTGCTGCCTTGTTGCAGCGTGCCAAACACAGCAATCCAGAGCTGGTTCACACAGTGTGATCACAGTACTTTCAACCACTGGCATGTCGATCATTCCCACCACAAACCACCTGACAGCAGCATCCAAAGGTTGGCCGGTTTGGTCCAGCATCCCACATCAGTAACTCTCCAGTTGGGCTGCCAGTCACCAACCACCCACTGGGCAGGAACACTGCTGACATCACATCAGCTTTGGCAGCTGCTTTGAACTTGCCTTGGGAGGTGGTGTACGACTCTTTACCAGTCTGCAGGTAAACCAATGTGTATGGTTTGTTGCTGGCATGGTGGGGTTGGGGACCAGGTGGATACTACACAATGTTGCTGTAAGAGGTCATTCTGCACAGGTGATCAAGAACATGAACTATGCACAGCACAATTGGTAGACCTGAATCAAGCAGCCTGGAGGACAGCATTGACTGAGAACACTCCAGCTATTGTCCATCATTAGCGGTGGAAGGAGCATTGCTCTTGGCGGCCGCAAGTCATGCTGTCGTGGTTGACTGATTTGCTGGCCGAGTTGCCAGTAGTGATGTCCGCATCCAACAGGAATGAACTCAATGACTCACCTCATTGACAACTGCCACCCAAAACTTGATATGTTTGACACCGTATGTCACAAACATGGCTGGTGAGGGCAGCTTATTACCCTGTGAATCCTGCTGAGGAGCAAAGGGGTTGCACACAACACCATACACCTGCCACAGGCAATGCAGCAACATAGGTATGCTCGGTACAGGCGCAGCAGCACTGTGTGCGCAAGTGGCACGCGATATATGTGTTCAAGGTTCAGCAGGAGAGCCTTATTGTGTGAATGCTAAGCTGACCTCGTAGAAGCCTACAGTTCAGCGGCTTGCACAGCAGACACGCTTCTGATTCAAGAGCTGCTGTGCACACCAGCATGCAGAGACGTGTCATCAGCTGCTGGCGCACCTGTGGTGGTTGGCCATTGTGTCCTACTCCCTGCTGCAGCAGCTGCTTGCTTCTCCAGTCGTATACTCCCACTGTGTGCCGATTATCACCTGTTACGACTATCAAACGCTCCCCATCTGGTGCAAATGCCATAGCAACAATGAACCTGCAGAAATGGTTGACTGCTGAATCACAAAAGGCATATCACAGCCGTAGCTGCGCAGCAGCCCTGGAGTCTGCTGCCCTGCTGCAAGACGCCACTGTTTTTTTGAGTTCTCTGGTTGATGGACTGCAGCAAAACAACGCTTGCATACACAAGAGAGTACCACAGCACTAAAGCATGGTAAGTGTTGATTAGACACTCCAGCCTGTAGTGTGTTGTAGAACCTCAAGCTCTGGGTTACTGCAGCTGTTTAGTCAAGCGTGATATGGTGAGCGTGCCTGAGCATTCAAGGATAGGGACGACATTCCAGCTATGAAATGACAGATTGGTCTCAAAACTTACCGGGCATCCCCTTCGTCTGCAAAGTCAATGCATTGGATGGACTGAGGCGGGTTGCTTGTGGCATCCCACACATGCAGGAATGGGCAATTTGCTGTGCCGTCTAGAGCAGAAGCCACTTGGCCTGTGGCAACCAGCGAACGGTTGGGATGGATAGATAGGCATGTAATGTCATCATCATGCTCCTGCACACGGCAGTCGCCCAACAGTCAGCATGTTCCCTAGGAGAAGGAACTGTAGCGTTAACTACCCAACACACAGCGCTGGTAGGTTATAGAATGTCATGCTCTGTAACCTGAAGGACCGATCAGCCACTTGGATGAGGAACAGCGCATTCTGGGCATAAATACGCAGGCTAGTAGTGATGCTGTAATCCAGTAGGCTTGGCAACAGACTTTATTGGTACGAGCTATGGCGCAGAAAGTAGTCGCACTATCCATGATCAGGGCTGTGCTGTGGATCATGCATACCTGGAAGAACTGCTGCGTATGTGTCACGGGGTCGTACACCACTCCCAGAGCAGCCACATAGTACACGATCTTCTGTGTTGAAGTGTAGAAGGCATTGGGGGCTGTACAGTTGCCGTTGTAGCCATACACCCAATCAAGGGCAAGACTAGCCTGCAGTTCAGCGCCACGGCAGAAATATGTTGCTTCAGGTACTGCTGCCTGACTCCTGACTGTGATGGCTTTTTTACCCTGCTGATAGCTGTACCACGGCACTTGCTGGCGATATTCAGCATGATTGAGTCCAGGCACGGCATGCAGACATGCGATTCCAATGACCTCCAGCACGTGCAGAGCTGTAGCCAGTTCTTTGCTGCAGTTTGCAGTAAGCACACACCAGTTGTTGCAAGCTGAGCACCAACGGCCACCTACCCTAGGCAGTTTTGCAGACTCCAGCACCAGGCTGCCATCCCAGTTTGTTGGTGGGAACACGGGCTTGCGGCAGTACCTGTAGGTGATCTTGCCCTTGAAGGTGGGATCACCGGAGGTGGCCTTGTAGGGACCCTGCAGATTTGGCACGATGATGATATTCACTTTCAGGGCTATGGCCACGTCAGGCTTGTGCTTATGTCAAGAGAGGCACTATTGGTGTGTGCAGCTTCATACATGCTACACAAAACAATCCTGCAGCTAAGCGAACCCACATGCATGATTTGTCTGTGGCACCAGTGCTATGCGCTGTGTTCATGCATACCTTCTGGTGTGGCTCCAAAGCCAACAGCCTTGAGGGACTGCCTTGTAGTTTGGCAGCAAAGACCTCATAAGGCAGCAGGCCCTGGGCATCACAGCCATAGCGCAGGAACATACCAGCTGCCTGATCCCTGCTGACACGCACTCCCAACTTGCGCCACCTACAGGATTCAGCAGTTTCATGGTGGTATTCTGCAACTGTTGCGAGGCTATTCGCTAACGGGGCATCCGCGCAATCAGATCCCTTATCACCGTACCTGTCTGCTCAAGCTTGGTCTGCAGTGAAGTGGATTTGTTTGCTGGCATGAACCGACTCGTAAAAACAGTGCTGCAATAGTTATTCATCAACTCAATGTCCTGCTAACATAGTAAACGCTCTGATAGCGCCAACGCATATGGTATATGCCTCACTGTTGCATGGCTGTCTGTGTTCACAACCAGCTGCCACATGCCTGTTCTTTGCTGGTATAGGCAACGTATGGCTCACATGTGTCTGAACTGATCTGTGTTCATCAAGCCTGGTGGTCCAGCTTGGCCACCTTGAGCTGCTGCCGACTCTTCTTTGCGACACTGTCTGCACAGCAATGAACGTGCTGTTTATGTACTGACAGCAGTCTGCTGTATGGTCACAAACAAAAGCTTGCTGAACACAGGACAATTCTGCTGCTGCTCAGTCAGCAGGTGTAACTTGACGCCAGCACCTGCCAGATGCAGCAAGGATGCTTCAAGGACAGCAATTTTTGCTTCGGATTCAACTGCAATTTGCTGCATCTAGCTTTTCAGCTGTGTAGATCTGTTGTATCTGATACCGCATACAGCAGTTGCAATGCATCTGGTGCAGCTGCAAACCAGCTGGCCCATGCTGCCAGCCATAATAGCTTTCCAGCACTGTCAGTCCACAGATGCAGTCTAAACACCACTGCCCCTATTTCTGGAGGCTGGCAGGTCTCACCGCAGCAGCACCATCTTCCCGTCTTCATTGAAGCTGGCCAATGCACTCAGAGTAGCTTGCATCTCCTCCTCAAGCTCTGCAGAGCGGCAGTTGGTGAACTCAGTCCAAAGCTTTGCAGCAAGCTGCTGCTGTCCTGGCCATGCTTGTAGCGCATTATGTCGGCCTGCTGATTGATCTAACCTTGCCCTGTTGGCAACACGCAAAGCTGGGGGATGGAGCTAGGTCCTAACACAGCACCTACGGCCACGTGCACTTCTGAATGCTGCTGGCAGTACAGCAAGCTGCAATACGTTCAAGCTGGTTGTGAAACCTGCTAGTGCCACGTGCTGAGTGGACAGCTCCAGCACAGTTGCCAACTATCATACCAGCTAAACTGTCCATCACTTCATCCGATGGCACAGCAATGCCTCCACTCCCTGGCCTGCATAAGTACAGGATCTATGGTGACTCTGCTGCATAGCCAACTGCACACTGTCCTATCATCAACACGTTGTATCTCGTCGTGTAACTCCAAGTAAATAGAAATTACAGCTCCAAGGCCTGTTTGATTGAGCCAAGGACATAACATCAGGCTGTCACCTGTAAGCAGGCTGTTGTCCGCTGGGCAGGCCCCATTTGTCAACACTCCAGTATGTCATGGACGCCTTGACGGGGCTGGACGGTCGACCTGATGCATATGAAAAGCCAGCTGACCGTCAAAACAGTTTAAGCCAGCGAGCCACAGCGAGTGGATGCTGGGGAGTGTGGGCAATCAGCTGGCTCAACTCTTACCTGGCCCTGCGGACTTGGGCCCACTCAGCCCGCCCGATTTGGGGCGAGCAAACTGCTCACCACTTCTATTCATTGTTTCAATGGCCAGCACTGGGATCAAGGCTGCCACTGCACGGCTGGGTAGTCCAGCTTTTGAATGTACAGCTGCTGCCGTGATTGTAATTCTGGCCTGGCATCCTGCCCAAAGGCTATAAAGTGCGTTCAGAAACGCTTTGGAGTCTATTTAAAGGCATATGTAGACGGCAAACGGGAACCCACGGTTCCTCCGTCAAGTGTACTGCAGACATGCCTTGCGGGGTTGAGCTTGGACATGATAGTCACTCAATTGCTGTCACAGTTGGCGCTCGAAGCGTGCACAACCGGTGCACGTGCTGCAGTCGACGTAGCAGCTTATTTGACTGTTAGGGACTTTGCTGCGGAGGCTTTCAGTCGCCATGTTTCTGTTTAAGCATTCTAGAGACCGCACACAATCACTATAACATGCATCAAGTGACAGCCGACAGAGCTGCAGTCGCTGAATCCTTTTGGGTGCGAGTCCTGCATTGCCGTCATTAGGCAGCTGATCTGCGACACAAGCAAGTTAAACATGGGACATATATACTTTTCAGATGACGCTAACGGCGCCGCAGCCCCTTCAACCAGCACAGTGGCTTCTGCTGCTGCCAGCACAAAGTTTGCACAGTGCTGCTCACGAGCCCGTGTTGATTTCAACATGGCCGATCCATGCTACGTTTTCAAAGCCATCATAAACCCTGACAGCACTGTAGTAGCGGCATCGGTGTCAAACAACTCGGTCAAGCTGTACAGCTGCACACTAGCTGGCCTGATCCATGTTGCAGATATACCAGCGCATCAGGACACGATATCAGATATACAATTTCCCATAGAATCGCTACCGCAGGCGTTGTATAGCTGCAGTAGAGATGGCTGGATAAAAGGCTGGGACCTTAGAACCAGGCAGCAGGCTGAGGGGTAGGCATGCGCACAGCTTTGTAGGCTGCCATGATCAACCAGCAAGCCAGCCCAAGTTGCTTTGGGCAATGCTTGGTACTGCTCTGAGTTGTAAGGAACTGTGTAAGCTTCAGCAGCATGTATGCACGGGCATTTATGACAGTAGCAGTGCAAGCATGCAGAGCTGCTGCAAGTCCAGGGTACGTAGCATGAACTCCCAGCTGAGCACTGCACAGCTTTGGCCAACTCTGCCCCACCGCCCTTGCATCCACTGTATGAACCGCCACATGTGATGCAGGTATCAGGTACATAATCAGGAGCTCTACAGCTTCGGTGTTTCAGATAATCTAGTAGCAGCCGGAGGGCAAGGCGACGTGCACTTTTGGGACAGGCGAACACAGCAGCGGCTAGCAACATTTGATGACATGCACATGGATGATGTGACAGAGGTCAGCAGTGTTGTGTGGGCAGGGGCGGCAGCTGCTGAAACACCTAGGGGGATTCTAATGCTGGCCTTGAATGTGTTTGATGTGTTGGGTCACTGAGGCAGTGTGCAGACTTGCAGCAGTTTGGCAGCATGTTTTCACCTACAGCAGACTACACCACAGTAGCTGTTGCTGCGCGTTTTCAGGTGCTGTTTGCTCTGATAGCAGGGCAGTGGCGTATGGCCGGTGCCTGTTATTCCAAGAGTATGAACTGTCACTAACCTGCTGGCGCCTGTGTGACTGTCCAGGTCCACTTTCACGCAGCCAGTCAGAAACTCATAACGGCGTCACAAGATGGCCTAGTAGCCGTACATGACATTTCATCTGGCCTCAATCAAGATGACGGCTTCATAGCAGCATTGAACGTTGGCACATCAGTAGAGCAACTGGGGCTTTACGGCAGCGAGCAGCAGCACATGTGGTGCCGAACAGGCACTGAGACAGTGCAGCTCTGGGACTGGTTAGCAGCAACAGTAGAAGATGCACAGGGTGGAGATGTAGCAGTGGCTGATTTAAGTGAGGCGCGGCAGATGGCAGCTGCAGCAGCAGGCAGCAGCGCTGCAGCTAGTTTGTTTGGAGAGGTGGGTGACGCTTGGCACGATATTGGTCGTGCTGCATGCTAGCACCAGGGCGGCAGTAGCAGACGTGGTTTTATGCCTTGCACTGCACACCTCAACCGGCTATGCGCGACTGCATGGCACAGTAGGCAAGGGGTTACAACAGCAAGTGCTTTCACAGATCCATTCATCCTGCTGTGCAGATTTGCTGTGTGTTGCGCTTGAGCAAGTTGGTGTTTGCTACTGCTTGCAGGTTGACTACTTGATAGGTTGTCACTTTGACAGCAGCAGTGGGCAGTTGCTGCTGATAGCCGGCACAAATGCAGGAGCAGCAGCGTTCTTTCCAATAGCAGAGCAGCAGCACAGAGCAGGTGCGAATCACGGCACATAGCTGCCACACGCAGCTGCAGTTCGTAGACCACAAAGCAGTGCTTAGCCGACCAGCTCAAGCTTTTGCTACTGGTTGTACGGAGACTGTGAACAGCAGATGCATGGCTTGAATAGTCATCAGCGCTTCCTCTGCCAACTGCAGTGCCTCTCTGGTTGCTCTTGTCGTACTTGCTTTATCCTACTGCTTGCTGTCTTTCTCCTGCAGGCCAGCTACCACCTGGGTCCAACCTACTGCTTCCACCAGCAGTAGTACTGAATGGCTGCCATAAAGATGTAGTGCGGTCTATAGATTGCTTCGCTGGTCAAACAGCGCAGCGGCTTTTGTGCGTATCAGCAGGGGAAGATGCGCAACTAGGGTTGTGGACGCTAGACCAGACAGTAGCAGCAGCAGCTGGGCCATCAAGTTCGAAGGACTCTGGGGACTCTTCGGGGCCCAGTCGCAGACAGCAGCATCAGAGTGGTTTGAGGAGGTCGCCGTATTGATACCTGTTAGCCAGGGCGGTGAATCTGCATGCACACTTGGCTCTCTGAGTTCACATCAGGTGGTCAGGCAGCGTCCAGGCTGCAGGGCCCTGACGCGATGTTGTCCTGTTTTCCGGGGACGAAGTACACGTGCGGCTTTGCAAAATCGAGCGAGCAGCCATTTATCCCAGTTTCCGCAGGCGTTAGCCGTGTAAATGCTTTAGTATGGTACAACCGCGGAATAGCTGGGCGGGCTCACCTAGCATGTTACGCCCCTCAGGGCCAGTTTGTCACCTTGCCTGTCACAGTATCATCCTAGTGACAAAGTAACAGTTTGGGTGCGTTGCGCCTGGCTATAAAGAGGCCCTGCCACTAGCAGGTGCAACCAGTCCACAAGGTCTTCAGCTTTCTTAGCACCGTCACATCCGCAGGCTTACGCACTATCCACCTAGCTATAGCATGCATTTCTCGCGCAAGAGCAATTGCAATATCAGTGCGACACTGGCATCCCATATCCTCTTCTCTCTACACCACCAAGAGCAGTCCGTTTGGTCTTACAAATCATTGAGAGATAACCTGCACTTTACTAAGCGTAGCAGGTAACTTTTCATGGGTGACGCACAAAGTTCGGCTGCACTTTCCCGCTATTCACCTCTCGATGAGCATCTGGGACCTCTGGTGCGATGAGCAGCAAGACATGGTGAGCTGAATTACAGGTTCATAATGCATTATTGTGTTCTAGAGGTGGCTTAGGCCCATTCATAAGGCCTGGGGACAGCATCATACTGCCAGTACAAGTGCGCACTGGCGCCATGTGTCGGAGATTGGCAGCCTCAAAATCCCAGCGCACAACCGTATAAGCTATTACACACTGCACACATTGCTGAGCCACCCCGTCCAGGCGTTCTTTCTACAACTACAGCAATGAATCAGCCTGGCTGGCAGCAGGCGCGACACAGTCCTCGTCTCGCAAGAACAAGTCGCGCCTAATGTACTGAACGCAGTTCACTCCATCCGTTCAAGTACGAGTGTTGCTTTGTGCAGGCGGTGTCAAAGCTCTCAATCAACATTCCTCAAGAGCAACCTCTCTGAGAGAGCCAAGCAGCCAACTCTCCTTCAGAGTCTGAGGTCAGGTAAGGAGCCAGCTCTGAAAGAGGTACGCTGCCTTTATGTAATAAACAAACGTTCAGCAGTGAAAATTTACTCTTATGCAGCACACTGTAAGCAATGGCAGGCGGGCCTGCTGTCAGGCACCACAGCCTGACAGTGTGTTGAGCATGCTAGCACAGCAACATAGATTCCGCTATTACAGGCTGTAAGACTGCAGAATGACCTCGCCAAGTGACGTCCATACCAGGCTAAGTCAGCATCTTGTCATGACAGCCTGGCACCTGACAGCTCTATCACTAGTCATGACAGCCTGGCACCTGACAGCTCTATCACTAATTATGACAGCCTGGCACCTGACAATACTGCCCATGTGTAGGCCGCCTGTCAGTGACACACGCATCGCCAGACTTAGGTTCTGTGCGAAGATATGCTACTAGCCCACCACTTTCAGACTTGACTCTTCTGCAAGCCAAGATGCTGCTCACCCGTCACGTTCACAAGCAGTACCTATAACCGCCTGTTGCCAACCTCTTTACTTGACGGCCAGTGCAGGCCCCCACGGCCCCCAACCCCCCCCCCCACCCACCCACGCATGAGAGAAGAGTCCTTGGCTACGGTGGTGTACGGGCCATGCCATTCAGGCTGGAGCGGAGGTCCCGGTCCCACTGGCCCAGATCCACTGCAGCCCGCCATCGATGACATCAATCCCTGCATCCCGCGGCGTCCTTGTGACACAAAAGTGGCGCCCTGTGGCCAACAGTTTGAGGTGAGTTGGTGAACGCAGGCCAGTGTAACCTGAAGTGTCTGCAGCTTCCTGTCTGCAGCTCTGCTTCACGCCTGCAGCTTCCTGTCTGCAGCTTCCTGTCCATTGCTGTGGCAATTGTGCAACTGGAAACAGTGCGGCATGACTGTGCTACCAAAGCCACTCACTTGTTTAGCTCTGCAGCTGCTGACAGCCTGTAGTATCAAACATCATCAGGCCTGACAGCAGCATGCAGCAAGCTGGAGTTATCATGATCAGGATAGGCTGGCAAACTTCACAGCCTGGAGCCAGTGCTGGTTCCCACTCATTGCTGTGTTTTGCTGCAGGTGCTGGCACAGCAGTACATCATGAACCAATGCTCAACTAACACGCTTTGAGGAAGTGCTGGTGACCGCATGCCACCCGAAGCTCCAGGCCTGGCCTCTCAGACGTCACGTCTTTCCACGGTGGACAACACTGCAGTTGCATTGCCAAATCAGGTGTGTGTGTTCCGAGCAGTTTTCTCACACGCCTGGAGTAGGTTTCACATAGCCGGTTATTGGTGACAATGACAGGTCACTGTGTGTGTCGACAGAAGCACAGAGGGAAGACAGAGACCCTGCAAAGCACTGCCAGTGACTGTCACAACGAACCATAATCTATGGTAGGTTGTTTTGCTAAGCAGTGTTTGTCCGTGTTTGACCTGCACTGCTAATGGTAGACATTGCAATTACAACATGCGTGTGTGCAGCAGGCTTGAAGCGTATATCCTGGCTGAGTGGTTTTGTCCTTGTCCTTGCTGATTTTGGTTCAAGCCATGGTTGTGATCACCAATTGAAGCATAGTGGCAGATCAGGTGAGTCATTTCCACCAGCATCTCAATTTCCTCTCACATGCTGTAGCATCATCGTTACGCACTTCTTCCATAAGAATGCGCACCCAAGAAGAGGCACATTTTCCTTCAATGGTAACCCAGCAGCCCAAATTATAATGGTTGAGACATAAGTAGCAGGTACCGGGAACGGCCACATCAAGTACCCGCCAAAGCACACGCCATGGCATAAGGCTGATCATCACAAGTCACACTGCTGCAGCTGTTGTAGCTGTTCAGCAGCATCGAATTTTGCGTTGTGGCCTGTCGTTTGTTTGAAGGTAGACTAGGTCCGTGTGTTGGCAAAACACAAAGGTCACACACTGGCAGACCCTGCGGGTGGACTCTGCTGTTGCTGCTGGCTGATAAATATCTGTGTGATGTTGGTTTGGTCTTAGTTGCGTGGGATGAGGCTGCGTCATGTGTATCTATTCGCAGCATGCTGCTGCAGGACTTGTGCAGCCGAATGTTGTCAGGTTGTTTGCAAGGCTATGTGCTGCTAACAAGGCACTGTGTGATGCTTTGCCAATCTGCCGTCAGGCACAGGAAAGATGCTGTACATGCAGGGCTGGAACCCAGTGACAGGCCTTATAACAAATCGACACGCGGACACTGCCGCTGCCCATGCTGAGATTCTTTTGGCTGCAGGATGGTTTGTGCACAGCTTCCGGTGCCCCTCCGTATCTGAATAACACTCCTATACTGACTCCTGTACCTGATGTACTGCTTTGTGGCTTCAAAAGTGTTTAATAATACTGGCCATAAAGCCCTGCACAGTTGCTACCAACTGTGTTTTCATATAACACCTGAACTACACGCTAACACTTGACATTGCTGTTGTAGACCTGAGCTTCTGGCAAGGTGCACACCGCTGTTGGTGGGTGACTCTTCAAGCTGTACCTCAGGAGTACTGCCTACAGTAACATATCCGCAAAGAGCCCAAGACTATGACTGACACCTGCTGCTTGCTGTGTGCTGGTGCTGTTTGAGGGTTCCAGTGGCTCATGCTGCGATGCTGTTCTGTTGTGCCTGCAGGATGTATGTTCCCGCTGGTGTAGTGTGCTGCTGCTGATTGAGTGTCTGGTGACTCAAGCTCTAGTACTGCTCTGTTGTGCCTGCAGGACGGATGCTCTGCTGCCGTAGTAGCTACCATGGTTGATTAGGTCTGCTACGTGACGTAATCGTGCTGTATATGCATGCATGTTGTGTTGTTATCCCTGCAGGACCCACAAAGGTTTCTGAATCCTGATGTGGCATGTGCCTGAGTCATTCACTTATGACCTGACATTATGCGGGTGCAGACTGCTGCTGTTGCTGTGTTGACTGCAGGATAAGGGAAAGCTTGACGGCACAACATCAGACAGAAAAGGCCGCAAAGGCAGCTATGTGTTTTTGACCTGCTCAGACTGTGCTGACATTGCGAATGTTGTAGACTTGGGCTCGCAGCGAGGTGCACACCGTTGTTGGTGGGTAAGACTCCTCAAGCTGTGTCTCATAATCTGCCTACATTGCAATGCCAGTACAGATTCTGAGTACAAGACGCTAACACCTGCTGCTCTATGTGTGCTGATGCTGTTTGGATGCCAGGCTCTGGTAACTCAATGTGCTTACTTACTGTGTGGTTTGTTCCTGCAGGAGGTTGCACTGGTGTAATGTACTCAGGGCCTGTGTGGTGGCCACCTTTATTGCGGCTCTGGTCCTCTAACTTTTCAAGTTGCTTCTGTGATGTCTGCAGGGCTGGCCGCTGCTGTAAAGCTCACAAATTCTTCTTCTGCTGATGCTGTTTGCTGCTTTGGCCCGGGCTACTCAGCTGCTGGTGTGACATTCGTAAGCCTCCTTGGTAGTGCTGGTCCCGATGCAGGGTTTTATCAGTCTCGCACGTCATGTTTTCCCAGAGTGAGCAGCCTATACATGTGGCTGTGGCTCGTAGGTGGATGCTGGTGGATGCTGCTGAGACTGCCAGTTTGAGTGTGGGCTGCTGGACTTGCTGGTTGATTGGTGAGTGCTTGCTATGGGCTTCATTGACCGCATAGGCAAGACAGCTGCGCTTGCCTGCGTGCCAGCAGCCCCTTGATCTCACTGAAGGGTGTTTAACTAAGGCGCTGTCTGTACTCGGCACTTGAACCAGTATGGCCCCGTGGATTCACTGGGGATCCTTCGTCAGCCAGTCATGCTGACGGATTGACCATGCTACAGCCGTTGTGCTGTTTGTCAGTCATGGTAGTGCCGTTATGAGATCTGCCTGGCCAGGGAGG
>NSMO01002823.1:14429-25841 GCA_002588565.1 Coelastrella sp. UTEX B 3026
GTGCTGCAGGGGCTGTCTTTGTGTGCTGCTGGGACGCTGAGAAGACTACACAAACAGTGGAGCTGCCTGACCAGGGAGTCCCACGACATGCAGGCCCACTCGGAGTCACATGAGCCTGTAACCAGTATGCATGATTGTGGTAACGAAGGCCCCTCTATGCTGTGAGTTTAGTGATACATCCTGCATTCAGCTGCCGTGTCTTTTGTCTTCGCACGTTGACGCCATGCTAAGTATCAGCCAAGATGCATGCTGTGCCACAGTGGATCATGCCTTGTGCGGACGTACATGCTGATGCATGCATATGCAACTGCCTGCTGCAGGACTCGGTGCAACCCACTCCCCACTAGACAAGGACACATCCAGAGCTCGGTGCTAAGCCAAGCAGGACATTCTCTTCTGTTTTGCCAACTTGGCATGGCATGGCATGGCATCAGCTGGCACAGAAATGGTGAGTGCTACCTGCCACTGGGTTAGGTTTTGAGCCATTGTCTCTGAAAGGAATTGCAGTTGAATTCTCGGTAGCTGCTTCACTCTACTCAGTGCTGGTGTTAGCGTGATTGGTGAGTCTCTAAGCTGTCAAGTTGCACTGCTGGCATCTCAGGCTGCATGCATGCTGGATTTTGGTGTAGCTCAGATGCTGCAGCATCTGTCACACACTGCAGAGTCACAGTACAATGTAACACACCAGCTGCTGTCATCAGCACTTATCTCACTGCTGACACACTGATGTTGTAAACCTGCAGCCGCCTTCACAGCGCACACATTGAGGACTGTTAGCTCCGGGATTCAACGTCCAACCCATCAAGAAGAAGGAGACGGCTTCCTGTGAGTGTGCAAGGATACCATAGTCCCATGTGCCTGCAGCTCAACTGCATTCGGGCAGCACTGCAGGCTTGATGAGCTATGTGACGGAGCAGCTTCTGTCCCTGCACGCATGTATGCAGTACGGTGAATAACACCACACACCACACCAGACACAGCCACTGATCTTTGGGCCTGGTCTTTGTGCAGCTGAGGACACTGCACGCTCGCCCATCTGCTGGTCTGCTGCAGGTCATCACGAGTCCCACTCAGGAGTCATCCTTTAGCATCCTGAGCAGCTTGCACCCAGCAGTGTTGTGGTTACGCAGCTAAGCTTGACATGTGTGAGAACTGCCTGGGGAGAGGCTGCTGGGAGCTGCGAGTTGGATTGTGAACTGCTGGGACCTGCTGGACCTGCAGAGGGATCACTGATAAGAGAATACATGGGTGAGTGCTACGGGACCTTTAGTGATGTAGAAGCGGCAGCCGCCTGCATATCAGCAGCCCCTTGAGCCCACTGAAGGGTGTTTAACTAGGCGCTGTACTCGGCACTTGAACCAGCATGGGCCCCCTTGTGGGTTCGCTGGGGATCCTTCTGCCAGCATGGCATGCTGACAGATTGACCATGCTACAGCCGTTGTGCTGCTTGTCAGTCATGGTAGTGCTGTTATGAGGGTCTGGCCAGTGAGGTGGGTGGGAGAGGGGTGATGGTTGCAGGCAGCTGTTTGTTGACATGGCTGCATGTATGTGAGAATCAAGAACCTGTTGGTGACAACCAGATGCTCTGTTACCTGCAGGCAGCCTCGGCAGCCAGTGCTGCCAGAGGCTGTCTAATGTGTTGTGGGAGAATTGGAAGACACCCCATGGAGGCCAACTCAGCCAGGCAGACCGCATGACACGTGAGTGAGTTTTGCATGTTGCATCCCCGTGAATTATTGCAATAGCAGGCAGTTCACCTGACAGATTAGAGGACAGATCAGCCAACTGGATAGCGGCTGGCCATGTAATAGGCAGCGCCAGGTGGCGATGGTCCCAAGGTCTACACATCGATGGTTTCATTCGTCTGAGACGGTGGTGGAAAAAGTTGAGTGCTACTGTGTTGTGGCCTCTGACTGCAGGTTCCCGTGACAGCTAGCCTGTTTGGCGGTCTGTTGATGGCGTCGTTCTCCACAAGGCAGTCCATCAAAGGGAAATCTGTTGAAGGGCTAGCACGGCGTGCTAACTCCAGACGTCATTCAAACACATGTTAGATGACCGGTCCTAACAACCGGTACCTAAAGTTTGAACCTAGGTACCTAAAGTTTGGAACAACTACCGTTTGCATTGCAAGTTCAACGGAACCCAGGTAAATCCAAAATCTGCATCATAGCATGCGCAGACAGACTCAGGCCCTATGCACTGTGATAGCGTGGGTGGCAAAAGACACCTGTCCAAGGTGCACCCGCAGCGCCGGAGGTATCTCGGGGATGTTAGACCGGCGCGCGATTAGCTGTTTCGAGGTAACAACAGCAGGCTGTTATTGCACAGCCCGGCCCAGGACCGGCCGGTGCGCACGCCGCTGTCAGAAAGTGACTTTTGTTCCCATTGGGCAACGTGCTTGTGACGGAGCCGAGTACACAGCAACACATCACTGTGATCTCTCATAAGTGCCAATCGTGAATCCTTGCCGGTGTTGATCTTGGGAGTAATCTCCCAACCACGGCGCAGCGGAGCCGGCGCGAGCCACGTCTCGTTCACTCGCGCATGTACGGCACAGCCCAGTTAGCAAACTGTGGCAAGCTAGACCTTGCACCGCTAGCCGAGTAGCATACTCAGTCAAGCACGAGGCTCGGCCGTTGCGACCCTCACATTGACGGGGTCGGGCCGTTGGAGGAGTTAACCCGATGGAAAGAACACCACAGCCCAGACCCTTGCCGAAGCAAAATGCAATAAAGACAACATACACAGCAAACCATGCCCGAAACAGCGCCACCGGATAATGCAAAATGCTTGTCAGCTGATGCCACCAACTTCGACATTCGCGCCTTTCGCGAGAAGCATGCGCAGCAGTAGACATCCGCAGGTCTTGACCCAAGAAGCAGAGACCAGGCAAACCAGAGGTCCGGATGACACGCGAGTGAGTGCTGCATAAACCCCCGGGGGAGGGGCCCTTGTGTGAGGTCTATGGGCCGGACGATTGCAATAGCAGGCAGCTCACTTGACAGCTCAGAAGACGTATGAACAATCGGACAGCGGCTGACCACTTGTGTGACCAGGTGGCGATGACTAGGTGACGTGTATGACCTGGTGGCGATGGTCACAAAGTGTCCACATCAATGGTTTCATTCGTCTGAGACAATGGTTTGTGTGCTACTGTGTTGTGGCCTCTGACTGCAGGCACTCGTGACAGTCAGCCTGTTTGAAGATCTGTTGATGGCGTCGTTCCCCACAAGGCAGTGCACCAGAGAGAAGTCCCTTGATGGGCTAGCAGGGTGTGCAGACTTCGGACGTCAATCAAACTTCCGTCAGTTGACTTGAGACGACCACCGCTTGCATTGCAAGTTCAACCGGACCCAGGTAAAAGGCAAATCTGCATTGTAGCATGCACAGATAGACTAAGGCCCTTGCACTGTGACAGGGTTGGTGGCAACCACACGTGTCCAGGGTGCACCCGCAGCGCCGGAGGTATGCAGCGCTGCGGGCACTTTATAGAAGCATATTGTGCCATGTACGTAGCCGCTGCTGACTTGAGCGCTGATCAACATAGCGTCACAATGTGAGACGTTTCAAGTAAACAGCACCAGGCCGGTATGCACAGTCCGGCCTGGGACCGGCCGGTGGGCCCGTCCTTTTTGTTGGGGAGTGAGTTCCTGGGCCCACTCGGTGACGTGCTTGTGTGAAGGACGCGTAGTCAGCAACAAAGAAATGTGATCACCCTTTAGTACTAGTGCCAGTCCTAAAGCATTGCCGCTGTGATTGTGGAGCGGCGCAGCGGAGCCGGCGCGGGCCGCGTCTCGTTCACCCGCGCATGTACGGCTAAGTCCAGAGTACAATTATCTCTGGACTTAGCCGTGGAAGCTGTGGCAAGCTGAACCTTGCACCGCTGGCGACGTAGCATACTCAACTAAGCACGAGACGTGGCCGTTGAAATTCCTCACATCGGCGGGGTCAGGCTGTTAGAGGAGTCGACCCGGTCGACAGAACTGCGGGGCCACAGCGCACACATTGACCCTGTGCGGGATTGGATGCAATGTGAACAACATACACAGCAGACCAGGCTCATAAACAACGCTTGCTAGCCGATGCCACTTCAACATTCGGGCCTCTCACGAGAAGCATGCGCAGCAGTAGACATCCGCATGGTGTCTTGATCTAAGGAGCAGAAGCCGAGCTTACCCAGCACGTCCGCAATGCTAAACACAGAAGTGGGCGCTGCTACTATGACTCATTGGAGCATCGAACGCTATGATGATGGCTATCGCTGTTGACAATGGGAATGGTCTTTTCAACCACGGCGCAGCCGAGCCGGCCCGCGTCCAGTTCACCCGAGCATGTGCGGCCAAGCCTAGTTCTATGCTGTGGCAAGCTAAACCTTGCACCGCTAGCCGATGTCGCATACTCAGCTAAACACGATCCGCGAGGCTTGGCCGTTGCAATCCTCACAATGACGGGGCCTGGCTGCTGGAGGAGTTGATCCGGTCGTAGAAACTGCGGGGTCACAGCCCAAACGATGAGCCTGTGCGGCAGTTGCATGCACTACAGACAACATACACAGCAGGCCATGCTCGTAAACAACGCCACCGGATCATGCGGATCAATGCTTGCCAGCCGATGCCACTTCCAACATGCGCAGCAGTAGACATCCGCATGGCGTCTTGATCCAAGCCCAGCGTACCCAGCACGTCCGCAACGCTAAACACAGTAGAGGCCACTGCTACTATGACTCATCGGGGCATCAAACAGCACTTTGAACGGCTAGCTCCATCTCTGATGCATTCATAGTACACTTGGTTGAAGCAGTAAATGCCTCCTCAACAGTGTCAATGCAGTACTTCTGTAAGTGACAAATGTGAGTGAGTTAAAACTTAGCTGTGAACACTGCGTTGTCTGCAAAGTTATGCGCTGCTGGCGACAGAACACATTTGCTGGACCTGAATTGTGCTTTTGCCACTTCAGTGCTGTTGCAACTCAGTACCTGGCAGGTACAGCATTGCGGCTGTACATGGTCAGGGCGCACGGGGACACGGGGCAGCACACAGTGACAGCCTTTATCATCTTTGAGACAAGGACACTACCGCTGCCCATCCTGAGATTGGTCTGGCTGCAGGATGGCTTGTTCACGTGCGCGGCAAAGTAACTTATTTGCCGTTGCTGCTGCTCATAATCATTGTTGCAACTGGTACTGCTGGATGTAGGCATAAACTGCAAGTCAACGTTCTTGACCTGTCACTTGCTGCAGGACATATAGCTGAAGGGCTGCCACCTCACAGCTTACGCTGGACCATTCTGGGTAACACTCGTATACTGACATTTATCCTGTACCGGTTGCACTGCCTTTGTGGCTGTTGAATAAGATGAATGCATCATCAATATGTTCGCCTCAGGGCAGTCACATGTCGGCATTTAGTGGCTCATGCTCCAATTTGTTCTATTGTGCCCGCGGGATGCACTGCCGGGCACTGTGCTGTGGCCACCTGATGTTCTGACCTAGCAGTGCTGCACACATGTTGATTGCAGGTTTAACTGTGGGATCATAAGGAAATCATCTCAAGTGGGGCTGTCATTCCATCCCTCTACTGTCTGCTTGTGCTGTCATGCCTGCAGGACAACAGATGTTGGTGAATGCATGAATGCTGATGTGGCATCTGCCAAGCCCTGCACATGTGATGATGATTAGCCTGAGCCGTTAACTCATAGTGTGAAATTGTCTGGGTGCTGCTGTGTTGACTGCAGGGTAAGGAGAAAATTGACGGCACAATGTCAAACAGCGCAGGCCGCAAAGGCAGCTAGCTATGTGTTTCTGACATGCTCTCACTGTGCTGACATTGCGAACATTGTAGACCTGGGCTCCCAGCGAGGTGCACACCATTGTTGGTGGGTAAGACTCCTCAAGCTGTGTCTCATCATCTGGCTACACTGCAATGCCAGTACAGATCGCGAGTACAAGACACTCACCCTGCTGCTCTATGTGTGCTGATGCTGTTTCGATGCGAGGTTACCGGTAACTTACGGTTCGTTTACTGCGTTGTTGGTTCCTGCAGGGCAGATGTTGCATGGATGTAGTGTACTGCCTGGCCAGCAGGATTGTGGCTCTGGTCTGTAACATAACATATTACATGTGTGACGTTTGCATGCAGGGCTTGCTACTGGTGTGAAGCTCACAAACTCTTCCTGTGATGGCTCTGTTCACTTGCAGGACCTTGCTGATTGGTTTGTTGAGTTGGCCCGGGCTCCCCGACTGCTGCACATGTGACATGGGTTAGCCTCTCTGAGGCCCTCCATGGCAACTAGTGCTGGTCCCGATGCAGGGTGCCATCACTGCAGGGTGCCATCACAGTGCCGCTCGTCATGGTTTCCCTGAGCAGCCTATACATGGATGTGGCTGTGGCTCGGCTTGTACCAGCATGAGATGCTGCTGGGACTGCCAGCTGGGCTGCTGGACTTGCGGAGTTTGCAATTCGTGAGTGCTTGCTATGTGCTTCATTGACCGCATAGGCAAGCACCAGCAGCCTGCATATCAGCAGCCCCTCGAGCCCACTGAAGGGTGTTTAACTAAAGCGCTGCACTCGGCACTTGAACCAGAATATTCTGGATCATTAATGGGCCCCGTTTTGGCTCACTGGGGATCCTTTTGTCAGCAAGCCATGCTGACAGATTGACCATGCTACAGCCGTTGTGCTGTTTGTTAGCCATGGTAGTGCTGTTATAAGGCCCGTCTGGCCAGGGGTGTGTCTGTGAGAGGGGCGACAGTTGTAGGCAGCTGCTTGTTGACTTTGTTTCATGTAATTGAGAATCAAGAAGCTGATGCTGACTATAAAATGCTGTGTTACCTGCAGGCAGCCTCGGCAGCCAGTGCTGCCAGGGCTGCCTTGTGACCTGTGGGAGTAATGGAAGACACCCCATGGAGGCCGACTCAGTCAGGCAGACCAGAGCCGGACTGTCCGCATGACGTGGGTGAGTGCTGTATGTTTGCAACACGCCCTTGTATGAGATCTATGGGCTGGAGGATTGCAGTAGCAGGCACCTCACCTGACAGGGGGCAGATCAGCCAATTGGACAACGGCTGACCATTTAGGTTGCGATGGTCACAAAGTGTCCACATCAATGGTTTCTAATGTCAGTGGTTTGAATGGTACTTTGTTGTGGCCTCTGACTGCAGGAACCTGTGACAATCAGCGTGTCTGGCAGTCTGCTGTCGCACATGAATCCGCAAGGCAGTCCACCAGAGCGAAGTCTTTGGAAGGGTGTGCAAACTCCGGACATCCAATGATACAGATCTCCGTTGACTAATGATACATTATCGCTTGCATTGCAAGTTCAACGGGTTCCAGGTAAAACAAAAATCTGCAGTGTAGCACGCGCAGACAGACTAAGGCCCTTGGCACTGTGATAGCGTGTGTGACAGAAAACAGGTGTCCGAGGTGCACCCGCAGCGCCAGTGTTCGGCGCCGCTGGTATTTTGCAGATGCAAATTGTGCCATGTACGCGGCCGCCGCACAAACAGCAAAAGGCCGTTATGCATAGCCCGGCCTGGGGCCGGTCGGTGCGCCCGTCGTGTTGTTGGGAAGCGGGTTCGTTGGACCCATCTGACGACCTGCTTGTGTTGCCACTATTGATTATGGAGCGGCACAGCGGAGCCGGCGCGGGTGGCGTCCCGTTCAACGGGTGACCCGCGCATGTACGGCTAAGTCCAGTTTACAAGCTGTGACAAGACGAACCTTGCACCGCTGGCCGACGTAGCATATCCAACAAGGCCCAGGCTTGGCCGTTGCAATTCCTTACATCGGCGGGGTCGGGCTGTTGGAAGAGTTACAACCAGGTCGACACAACTGCGGGACCACAGCGCACACCCGGTGCGGGATTTGAACTGCAATGCAGACAACATACATCGCGGACCATACTCATAAACAACGCCACCGGATCATGCGGAATGCTTGCCCGGCGGCCGATGCCACTTGCGGGAAGCCGATGTTTCGGGACCTTGCCTTCCGCGGCCGACGGACTCCCTTGCTGCTGAGAGGGACATGCTTTAAACGGGCTGTTGTCGGAAGACGGGGAGCGAGGCTGCCGCAAACGTCAACTTCCAGCAGAAGCGTTGCGTCAGTCGTGTCAGCAGAAAGTGCCGAAACTCTAGGCTCACGACAGATTGTGGTGCTGCAACATACAGCTACCTCAGAGGAGTTCAAGTTACATTCTCTTTCGTGCCGTTGCAAACCGGCACACAACCTGCAACGCCTGAAAGGGTCAACAGCAGCTTTGATGCAGTCATTGTGCACATAGTCATCATTCCATTGTACATACAGTCAACCTAAGCAGCAGATGCCGCCTCCACGGCATTTCAGAGCAGTAATTTCAACGCAGTGAGTGACAAGTCAGGATCAATTCAATCCGCCCATTCTACAGTGGTTTGCAGCACATCGGATGCGTGGTCTGAATGCGTGGACTGCAGATAGACGTACTTATGCTGAATTTCTGAACGAAACTGAAGAAAGCTCAATGAATGCTACGAAGGGAAAGACAAAAGCTCGATCACGGCATAAGCATACAGGTCCCGAGTCTGCTGCAAACACTAATCTAGTCGGTCATCCCGCAAGTCCTGTCACCGTAACTGACTCCAGCTCTGACACAACCAGTAAAAACACAGTCAACGAAAGCAGCAAATGCCTCTATAACAACGTTAATGTGCTATTCAGCAATTCAAATCACAAGGTTCATGGTAGGGCAAACCACTTTGATGCGAGCTGCTAATGACAGCGGCATACATTGTGAAACAGCTGCAGCTCATGCACAGCAACACAAATGCTTCTCATTGACAAACATGATCGGAATACACATAGACTGCCTTGTAGCTAGCAGGTATCATCTGGATGATTCCCCCTTTGCCATGAATGTGACAACATGGGCATGAAAGATAACCAACTAGGGATTTGCTCGTTTGAACGTTGGACTCACCATGTTGAACGGACACAAGGACAACACAAACGCCTCAGTCAAGACACAGCATTATTCCAGGCGTAGGGCACAGGGCCCGTCTGGAGGGGGACACAGAAGAGCACATAGACAGGCATAAACGATGCAGACATAAGTAAATGCCATTGGAGAATCACAACAACAAGCATGGTATACTGTTGCAACACCACGCTTGTCCAAATGGCGTTGTATACAAAGAAGCTAGTTCTACAAGCAAAAAGGGCGGACTGGCTTACAACCGACAGTTCACACTGTCACGCAACTTGCAAACAGTTCAGTTGCTACATGGTACTAACTTATCACTACCAGGTTCATTCATTGTACAAGCAGTAACAACTGGAGACGCTAATCCTTGTGATGCTGGAATAACATTGCCCAACATAATAGTAGCGGTGGCCGCTGTTGGTTTCAACGGAAGCATGAGATCACCTAACGGCACTGTGGTACAAGTCACACCAAACTTCAAAGTAAGCTCAAACTCCAAAAGTGTTTCAGCCTTGATACACAGAGGTATAGATGGATAAGAAACCGCAAGGGGCCATGCATGATTTGCACCACTTCCGGCAGGTCACCAACCAGCATCGTCCAATGTCAGTCGAACAACACATCCAAGAGGTTCACAGTACACACTAAATCTAACATAACCTGTGCCCAATGTCAAGTTCTACTGGAACACCTTGGTAAACATACTATCAAATGCTGCCCACACACATGTACACATGATAAAAGCTGCTCTGCCTAGGTCACTTATGTCACCTCTTGCAATTGCACTGCAGCCGGGCGTTTGAAAAAAATGTGCCAGAACCAATATGGCAGTTAGCACACCGCAACAGACCTCTAGTAACACCCCCGCCTCCGCCCCTGCCTTCCCCTCAGCGCGCTGGCGGATTGGTTGCTGCCAACAACCACCAGCAGCCACATCATATACACAGTGCTACTGTCAGTCAACCTGCTGATGAAACCAATCAGCGCTGGCACAGCTTGGTTGCCACCACAACAGCAATTGCAGGAAAGAAATGCAAGATGATTCACTGCTGTTCCAATTCAGCTAACTCCTCCTCTAGGCCAGCCATTTTGACCACCAAGTCTTTCAACGTGATATGCATTGCGTCCAACCTACGCTCAACACTGACTTGCATTTGAGCCATAGCTGACACCAGCGCATGATCTTTGTGACCATTGTCTTGTACCATCTTCTGCTGACATTGCAGTATGCCATCAAGTCGGCTTTCGAGGCTGACTTGCAGATTTGCTAGCGCTGCTGCTGTTACGGCTGCTTGCTGCTTCTGAGACTGTTCGAGCGCTGCCTGCTGCTGCTTTTGCTGCTGCTCTAATGCATCTGTCAAGCGCTCAATTGAGGCTTGCAGAGTGCCGAATGCTGCTGCTGTTTCTGCTGCTGGCTGGGTGTCTTTTGCATGCATTGTGGCCTGCTGCTGCTGCTGCTGTTGCATAGCAGTAAGCATGCACTCCATAGCGGCTTGCATTTTGCCAAAAGCTGCTGCTGCTGCTTCACATCCTATCTCTCCTGCTGCATTTGGTGCCAGTCCGTTGGGCTGCTGCTGCTTTTGCTGCTGCTGCATCGACTGCAGCATGCTGTCCATCACGATTTGCATCTTGCCCATTGCAGCAACAGTAGCATCCAGATACTCCCTACTGCCTGCTTGCTGCTGCACACTAGTACGAAGGTCACTCAGACAGTCAACCATCTTAGCAGACACGGCAGCCGACGCTTGCGCTGCTGCACCCTGCTGCTGCAACAGACTGTCTAACTGTAGCTGCAGTGTCTCCAGCTGTGGCAAGCCCCCAGTGCTGCAACTTGGATCGCCAGATCCTGCTGACCTTGCTGCTGCCGCCGCTGCTGCTGCCTCTGCTGCTGCTGCCGCGGCTGCTGCTGCCTGCTGCTCCTCCTCCTGTTCTCTGAGTTGCATGTTACGCAGCCAGGGGCATCTGTGTAGAACCGTGATTGGCGTTGAAGGAGCTGACAAACTGCTGCTGCTGCTGTCACTGCCGCATTGCAGCTGCTGCTGGTGTTGCTGTCCCCGGGGTGATTTGCTGGGGGAGTCTGCTCCTGCTGCTATCAAACACCCTGCAGATGTACATGCGGGCATAGATTGTCATGAGATGAGCCATTGTAACATAGTCAGAAGCAGAAGTAATGCAGCGCAACCATGTATGCATCAAACTGCTTCATAAAGAGGCATGCATGTCATAGAACGCCAACTGTGAGCCTTGGAACAAGAAATGAACTGCTGCTGATGAATGTGCGTGTGTGTGCTGCAAGTATGGCCCACACGAACCAACCGCCTGTTGGGTCAATGATGCGACCTGTGATGCAAACTCACCAGTAGATTGCCGCCTGGGTGTCACTGCTGGTGACAGCTGAGGTGGCGAAGGGGTAGCAGCATGATGCCCGGGTGACAGCACTGATATCAGCCGCTGCTG
>NSMO01002833.1:386-13358 GCA_002588565.1 Coelastrella sp. UTEX B 3026
CTGCAACAGCGGGCAAGGATACTCAGCAGACAGCTGCTGCAGCCTGTTGAGCAATCAACACTTCATCTGCCACAACCGGCCACCAATTCAGCATGCAGTAGGCCTGTTAAGCGGCCAACTTCTGCGGCTATGCAGCCAAACACGTGGTAGCAGGCTTTGTGACTCCTGGCATCCTGCAGCCCATGTCACATCAGCACTTCATGTGCAGTTGGCACTGCTTGCCTGTCAGGAGCATAATCACAAGTGTTGCAGAAGTAGTTGTTGGAACACAACCATATGGCACAAAGGCCCTGAGGCTTGAGCAGCGATTGAATTGCTGGAATCGGTCGTGTCACTGAGTTCATGTTCCTGCACCTGTGCTGCCTGTGGTATGTGCAGGGTTGCCCCTCTGGAAGATCGCCCCCTGGTCCAGAAGATCGCAGTTGCCTACTGGGTGTTCCACTATGCCAAGCGCATCTTTGAGACCTACTTTGTACATGTGTAAGTATCCTGGAACATCATGGCGGGATTCCGCATCCTGCAATATGTTATAGATGTCTTGCCCAAATTCTGTGCACAGCAGTACTCCGTGACATGCAGCCCTCAATGTAAGCAGCTGATCAGCACACTTCTTGCCTGTCAAAAGACTTTGTTGGACCAGCATTGCCAACCACAACAGTGCCATGGCATACAGCTTACCCTGGGTTCATCGCTGCACCACATGCAGGTTTGGTCATGCCACCATGCCCATCCGCAACCTCTTCAAGAACTGCTCATACTACTACGGCTTTGCAGCATACGTGGCGTACTTTGTCAACCACCCCAAGTACACAGCGCCCAATGAGATGCAGTCAATCATCTGCTTTGCTCTGGCCATGCTGTGCCAGTTCTCAAACTTGAGGTATGTGGTGTCGAGCGATGCAAACATCTGCAGTACTTGTGTGACAGCAGCTTACCCACTGAAGGACAGCACACCCATTTAAACAAACCACAGCAGTGCTTGCGAGCTGCGCATCATGCACCTGCTCGCTTCCTGTTGCTTGTGTGCAAAGCAGTGTATTTTTTTTGAACAACTAGTCCTAGAAGTGATGCAGCAT
Source organism: Coelastrella sp. UTEX B 3026 (assembly GCA_002588565.1). Lineage (NCBI taxonomy): Eukaryota > Viridiplantae > Chlorophyta > Chlorophyceae > Sphaeropleales > Scenedesmaceae > Coelastrella > Coelastrella sp. UTEX B 3026. The sequence goes on from NSMO01002833.1 coordinate 1,463, forward strand.
TGGCAATCGGGTCAGCAGGTCAATCAGCAGCAGCAGCGGCGTGTGTCACACTGGCATGTTGCATGTTCTGATTTGGTCAGCAACAACATCATTGATTGTAACAGAAATGGCGGGACCATTGCGTAGCAGCTGTTTGTTGAATCTTGGGCTCTGACATGTAGCCTGGGTGTACGGAGTGGTGGTAAAATCGTGTGCTGAGCAACTTCTATTGCCACACATGGTGCTGGACGTTGCAATACATTGAAGTTGCACTACATTGCCAGCTGCCATCTGTGTTGTGTCCTTCTTTGGATACTCACACTGCGCCCAGCACCTGCCTCACACAGCAAGCAGGCGTACATGCTGTTGTCACAAGGCACCTCACCCTGCTCATGTGTATCATCGCCACAGGTGCCACGTTATCCTGAAGAACCTGCGTAAGCCCGGTGAAAGGGGCTACAAGATCCCCAGTGGCTTCCTGTTCAACTACATCACATGTGCCAACTACTTCGCTGAGATCTGGGGCTGGATCCTGTTCACCATCGCCACACAGACAGCAGCAGCGGGTCTGTTTACAGCTGCAGGAGCATACCAGATGGCGGAGTGGGCTCGTGGCAAGCACAAGCGCCTGGTCAAGGTAAGGACTGGTTGTGCGCACAGGTTATGCATCTGTCTGACACCGTATAGGTTGTTTTATTGGCTGCATTAAGCCTGCTGTTAAAGGAGTCTCCAGCAGACAAGACTGCTCCAGTTGTGCTAGGTCAGATTGCTGGTTTACAGTGTTTTTGCTGCAGCATGCTGACCAGTAAGCGTGCAGGCCAAAGGATTAGCTGGCGGAGTAGCCTGCATTGTGCTGCTCTGTATGCCGCCATTTTCGTGGTGCCGCATCCTCGTGACAATGCGACCATATCAGCTATGTATGCTGAATCCTTGTTGCACTGCTAATGTGATTGCAGACATTTGATGGCAAAGATGGCCGTGAGAAGTACCCCAAGAGATGGGTCATGTTCCCACCTCTCCTGTAGATGTGCAAGCCGCAGTGATCAGCTGTTTCTCTTTGTGGCTTCTGCGGCGCCTCAGAAGGGTGAAATATTGCAACGCATGGAAGCTAGCTCAAAAGCAGTGCAAGAGTTGAGGGAAATTCTGCTATCAGCACGCGATGTTCTATGTTCTTGTGCCAATGCTCCTTGGTTGTAAACCAGGTTGGAATTTAGCAGTGAGGGTTGCTGTCAATATTTTTGACCTCAGTTTTGGACGTGTATCCACAGCAAGTTTGTCCAGTAAAGCGAGCCTGCATCGGCTTGTACAACTACTTGTGAGACAGTTCAAATGTTATCTTGACGCATGTAATGATCTTCTTCATCTGATGATCTGTGGTCAATAATAATATCTCAAACTGACGCTCCACAGCCTCTGCGACCATCGACTGGTCCCTCAGGCTCCCGGGCCCAGGTCTGAAAGTCAATGGGACATGTGACACTGTGATTTTTAAGGTGTGATACAGACGGTGTCTATAAGTCGACTGCTGTAAATGGTGGACTTTGCAATCAAAGACTTCACTTTGCAATCAAAGACTTCAAAGCAGGTTGCAGCCACCGTGTGGGTAGCAAACAGGGAGTCAGCAGCACAACTGTTAGCAACTGGCAATCTCTTGGCTACTAAACTGCATATGAAAGGGCTTTTGCTTACGGCCTTCAATTGAACACCGTGCACACATTTGCAACCATTGGCAAGGTGACCACAAAAGATGAACAGAATCAGGACCCGCCATGAGGCCCGAAAGACACACGAGAGGACTAGTTGAGTAATCAGCCAGGCAGCACACACTTCTGGAGACTCCCCTAGTTTCGCAAAACCGCAGCTCCAAGCCTGACAGGCGCGTCCATCCAGCAGAGCAAACTCTGAGTACACAGCTGTCACCAACGGGTCAGCCGTCAATCCCAAACTGGCAGCTGTTGATCAACAAAAGTCGATTAGCGCTCAACTCTCATGAGACCACCACCCCTCCACCAACCAACTCACAGTCCTGAACAATGAAGTCATTAGTAGTTGAGCCGACTATTCACTGGGCAACAAACTTCAGAGCGATACTAGGGCCTCTTTTGCAGATGGCCAAAGTTCTGCTGCGCCACCAGCTGCTGTAACATCGCCCCAATGCCGCTCCACTTCCTAAGCAGCTAAGTTATCAGGAGGCACCAGGCCGTCAGCGGGGCTCACAGCTGTGATGTTTGCTGGTTAACCAGCTCCAGGACAACAGCTGATGCTCCCCCACCACCATTACATATTGCTGCTAGACCCCTCCTGCCACCTTGTGACCTCAACACGTTGATGAGCCTAGTGATGATGATAGCCCCGCTAGCACCTAGGGGATGACCTATGGGATGATAAAGAACAAGATGGTTCTGTCAACATGCTGTGGCAACTCTTGAGGCTGTCCAGAAGACCAGGATATCAGTTTTCCCGGGTGACCATGTGTTGCTGTTGTGACAGTCTCTGTTCAACCAGACTTGGCCCTGTTGCCCTGCACCTAGTCATGAGCACATGGCAGCAGGCCTGGTGACCTATTGTCAGACTGAGGCATAGCATGGCAGGCCTTGAAGTCACAGCGGTTACTGTGGCCACATGAACATGCTGATAAGAGTACCTCTAGCACCGATGGTAGCACACCAGCAGTGCTTGCTTGGTGCTCGACAGCAGGTCTGTGTCTATACTACTCTTCCAAAACCACCCACAAAAACCTCACCTAATGCCACAGCTCCCCCATGCACATTGACTCGCTCTGGGTCAAGTTGTAACAGCTTTTGGTTGACGAGGTCGACCACGGAGAAGGCCTGCATCAGTATACAACATCACACGTGCATATGTCAGGACAACCTGCCATGTGCCATCATGTTGATGAAACCAGCTGATGTGCATATGTCCTGCGTAGATCCCCAGATCCCCTAACCATGATCGCTGCTGGTATTCAACACCAGCATCAACATGTGTGCTAGCTGATATGCACAAGCAAAGCCTTCTCAAAACTCGTTGCAACCGCAGCCCACCTGGTTGATTTCCCAATAGTCAATATCACTTATTTGCAGCCCAGCCCGCTTCAAAGCCTGAAGCCAGAAAGATTTGCAAGCATGGCAACACAGTCAGCAGCACTAGCACACTGACCTCCATTACAGGAAACTGGCAGATTTGTGCACACCATACCGCAGTGTGCACCAGCCAGCAGGCCAATGCAGTGCAAGCGGGTTCTGGCCACAGCTTGAGTCCTATCGTGCAAATGTTTCTGCACAAGAGCCAAGTGAGTTGAGCCCTCATACTGCGCTCCTTTTCTGATCACGTGTTGCAACCCCTGGCACAGACTGAGGGTGCTGGTCATGCAGCAGTACTCCATCATCTCCAACACATGTCTGATACATCGCGTATGCTCAAGACAACATCACGCATTCACCTTCGGTGCTGCTGCTGCGGGTGCTGTAGTAAACCACTCTGGGTCTTGGTTGGCATCCCCATACCCCCTCACAACAGCCAACACAGGGCACTTCAGCTCAGCTGCTTTTGCCCCTGACACCAACACCAGTGCACACGCACCGTCAGTGATGGGGGACGAGTTGCCAGCTGTTACTGCACCAGTGCCATCCTGCAATGGGCACAGTATGCCAGCAGTTGAAACAGCTAGCAACTCTATTTTCCACACGTCTGCTGTTGAAAGCTGCTCTAGCAGCAGAACCCCAGTGTTTGCTTTACTAGCTGTTCGCACAACTGGTACTAGCTGCTGCTCAAGGGTCGAGTGTTGTGCATGCACGCAAGCTAAAAGCAAGGGCATTATATACAAGGACTATGCTGCTGTTTAATGTACCGGCACCCTTCCCCAGACCTGCTGAACCAACCTGTTTGAAGTATGGTTTGAGCCCTCTCAGCTTAGATGTGTTTATCTTGCTCAAGGACTCATCGTAGTCGAGTACTCTCCCCGAGGGTTCAGCTTTACTGGCTGGCAGCTGCACAGCTACAATCTCAGCTTTGCTATAAGGCGCTGCTGCCTGGGCCCGTTGGAAGGTTTGTATGGCGTGGTCGTCCATCTCCTCCCGGCTTATTTGGTAGTGCTGTGCACACAGTTCAGCACAATCACCCATGTGTACATCTACATGGGGGTCCCAAAGACCTGAGACGCAGCAGAACCGGATGCAGGCGCTATGAGGAGCTATTACAGGGTAGGGCGCACAAGTTAGCAAGGTGTATTGGCTGTAGCAACTCGAGGTTGCCTGTTACATTCCTCAGTAGGATGTAGCAGTGTACCAACTGCTGCGACTTGTCCACTTCTGAAGCGTACCGCTGCAGCTGCTTCCAGTGTCACTTACATTGCAGAGAAGTGTAATGCTTGGTAGATGGCGACCACATGGTGAGTGTCTCATAGACGAGGGTAGGTTCTGAATCCCTGCATACCCACGCCTGTGTGTCTGCTTACCGTCTTTCAATAGTCCATCTATAACTTCCCCATGTCCCAGTCTGTTGCCTTTTCTGCTGTTTGGAAGGTAGTGTGGCACATTGCTCATGCTCTCAAACCCGCCAGCCACCACAACATGGTTATCACCTGGGGCACCAAACAATAAACGAAAACATGTCGCCACTCAGCCATAGCAGCTGCTCCAGAAGCAAGGCTGGTCCGGCAGTCAATATGGGCTGCTTTACAAGTGCTCTCCGGGCCTTGTCAACAGCTTGTGGAACCTCAATAATGCATGACACACTGTCTTTCTATGAACCCAGTCCAATGTCTGCAACAACAATATGAAATTGCAAACCTGCGGTTATTCGACACCGTCTGCTGCAGTCGTGTTTCTTTGATCCAACACCAGAAGCAGAATCAGTCCCAGCATGCCGACCTCTTGAATCTTAAGTCTATGGTCCCTTTACCTGCTAGTATCGTCTGTGCTGCCAGCACTACTGCCTTCATGCCGCTAGCACAGACCTTGTTGATAGCTGTACAGGGTACACTGCTGGGGATGCCCGCCTTCAGGGCAGCCTGGCCTGCAGGAGCCTGCAGCAAACACAGACACGGAGATAGTCAGAAGGGGCAACACGTAGAGCACAGTGAAGGCCAACTTGACGGTGAAGATAGCCACCATCAAGAGCCATTGGCAAAAAACCTATCCCAGGGCATGTGGTAGAGTAGCCACATGCATTGCTGCACACCAACAGTCTGTGCTTGCTTGCTTTGAATGGCCTACTGCTGCCCGAATAATTGGTCCTGTTGCTTCATGTGACCAGCTGCAGTTGGCTGCTAGCAGCCCTAAGTGCGATGCAGCTGCTGCTGCTTCACTGCTGGTGGCTCAGCATGCTAATCACCTGTCCCAAGTTTGAGCTGATGACATTGCCCATGAACACCTCATCTACTACATTGGGGTCAATGCCAGCGCGGTCTAAAGCACCTGCAGACAGCAACAAGGCACACTCAGTGTCAGAACAACTACTGCACAGCAATCAACAGCTGCTTGCACTGCAACGTTTGAAAATTCAGTCCTCCATCATTGAGAAGTGCCTGACGCTGCACTGCTGATGATGTTTTGAGAACAACAGCTGCATGGTGCCTACGGCAGCTGCATTTGTATGCCAATGTATGCCATATGCATTTCTCAGATGCCGTTACTGCAGCCTCACCCTTGATGGCGAAACCCCCTAGGTCAGTTGCTGAGAACACTGAGAGAGAGCCTTGGAAGGCTCCGTTGGGGGTGCGCACAGCAGCTGCTATACAGACATCTGCGTACATCAACGGCAGCTAATCAGCACTATCTGTGTATGCATGTCCAGGCATTAGTGACACTTGAGCTCAGAGAGACGGTGTATCATACAGTGGGGGGTACTGTCCGACAACAGGGTGGACTCGGTTACGTCGCACCTCGAGGGCCTAAGCTAGCTCGGTCTACCATGTTGGATAGACCCCTGACCACACTACGTATTGCGCTCGCTTTACTGGCTTGTTGCTTGCTGAGTTGGAAGAGCTTAGTCAGCAGCATGTAAACTCTGGTACGAGGAGGTTGAGTCGATGAACAGAGCTTTGCAGCGTAAGACCGCTCGGACAAAGCCGCAGTTGAGAATGTGCTGTGTGTAATGCCTCACGACCTGCAACTGATGCGACTTAACATGCACCCGCTGCTTGAGCTGACGCGGTGCGCTTCGAAGTCTCGGTCACAGCAAAAGCATCATAGATGCAGCTGAGGACTTGACGCAGAGCTCATATATGAAATCACAATGCTGGTACGGCAGTGAGGGGACATGTGAACCGCCAACGGCGACTGGTGTTCACCAGCTCACTGTCACGTTTTGTCCGTGGCTGTCCTAGCATTGTATCTCTCACTGTTGGAGCTTCGACAGACTTCACGGGCCAGCGTATATTGGTACCGTGCCTGATCCATCCGCAGATGGTGACAGAGATGGTGAACACCAGATGCTACATGCTGGTCTGGTTGATGGTTGCCTGCTCAAGCAGTCTGCTAGTTGCAGCAAGGAAAGTTGAGGTGTGTGCAGCCACTATTCTTGATCAACCACTACTTGATCAACCACTAGATGAGAACTCGTGGCGCCTTGCAGCTGCGGCTTGGACACTGCGTGCTAAAAGCCAGGTGTTCAACCAACAGTAGCAGTTTCAACAGCATGGACAAGCGCGGATAAAGGCACCTCACGACAGCAGCAGTAATAAATCAGCCATGATTTATGCTACATTGCATACGTTTACAGGTGTATGGCTTCTCCGTGGCAACCACACCCACCTACAGAGGCTACGACTGGTCTGTGCTGACCACCAGTGCCTGGCGCACCGACCCTGAGCTGATAAACATTGCCAGCCAGCATGATGCAAAAGTGGAGATTGAGGCAGGCAACGTAGCTAATATCATGGGAGACAAAGGCAAAAGAAAGAAATGGGTGGGTGTTAGCCAGAAAGCTGGACAGGCTGCAGCAGTGTGGCACAGTCAGCAGCACTGGAACTCCTCATCTGAGCAATGAAATATACTTGTCGCTGGGTTGGTTGCTTCACGAGAAGATTGCAGCAGCGTGTTCTGCAGTGGGTCACACATAGTGGGTATGTATTGGGGCTGGTACAGCAGCAGCAGCAGCAAGTTGGATGTTTGTTATGTCGCGCTCAGGTACAATACCAAGTTGTTGACGTTGTCAAGCTGGGAGCCAAGGGCATCAACTTTGATTTGGAGATACCCATGCAGGTATTGGGCAAGCCCCATGGAGGCTCGCAGCCAGGCTTGTCATCATGCTGTTTGTGCACATAGCTTCACTGGCCAACCAGCCTGTTGCTCAATCGCACCGTCCACAGCACTGCGCTGTCAACATATGTCCACCCAGAGCTCCCACTGTGACAGAACTTTAAAATGTCCCCGTCAGCCAAGCAGCGACATCACACACTAGGCACGTGCTGTCTTGAAGATCATCACATTGCTGTATGCGAAGGCTGTGCTACAGTAGTGCTCATGCCCTAGACCGGCATCCTGGCAATGGCAGCCAGTGTAATCACCTTGTCTGTTTGCTGCTGTTTCACAGACCGGCTCCCAGGCCGCTGCTGATTACGCTCAGCTTGTGCAAGAGACATCAGATGCATTACATGCTGCCCTGCCGGGCTCTAGTGTGTCAGTTGACATTCCCTGGTCACCCTTTGATGTGGATGGGAGAAACTACGACTGGCAAAAGCTGGCATCAGCAGCAGACATTCTGTTTGTGATGTCTTATGACACACAGTCACAGGTCAGACTGCAAGGGCTTCACAGTACCGCAAGGCGGCGATGCTTCCTTTTGCAATCTGGCCTTACCAACCGTAGTCTGCAAGCATTGAGTGACAGTAAAGCTGAGCTAGGACAGAGCACAGTATTGTGTAATTCCTTGCGAACAATGTGTGCAGTATTGTGTATCATCTTGGTCTTAGCGGCAGCAGCCGTTGTCACCGCATGTGCTGTTGTGTACCGTGCTGGTGCAGATTCTAGGCAGGTGTATAGCAGGCGCCAACAGTCCAATTGATGCCGTGCGCAAGGGCCTGCGCCAGTGGCTATCCCTAGGCATACCTGCTAACAAATTGGTGCTAGGGCTGCCCTGGTACGGGTATGATTACCCCTGCGAGGGGGGTGACGCAAGTGTGCCACCAGCAGCGGATGTTGATGTGTGTGTGATCAAGCCGGTTACATTCCAGAATGTGAGCTGCAGTGATGCTGCTGGCGCACAGCGCTGCTACAGTGAGATCATGACATGTGAGTTACCTGGTGCCCAGTATTATGATCTTTTGCGATCTAGGGCTGCTGCTTGATTGGACTACATCGCCCTCATCAAAGGGCTGCCCACCAGCCTCAGATGTGCTGATTGTTGCAACGCACTCAGTTGCTGCATGCTGCAAGCATTATGAGCTCTTGGGCAACAGCTCGCTGGTTGTGTTACTGGTTCATGATGGGCAACAAGAGATGGTTGGTGGTCGACAGTGCAGCAGGGTTCACGCTGCGACACTACTACAAAACACAACATGTGCCCGTGCTGCTGCCCACCGCAGTGCTTCACCCCAAGCATGGATTGAACACCACAGCTGTCAGGTGGGAGCACACACAGGCAAGCCCGTACTTCAACTACAGGGCCAAAGATGGAACCATACATCAGGTAGGCACTCCTGGTCAGCCTGACTGGATTGTACCAAACTCAAGTACACAGAGCAGTGGCAGGCCTCACTGGTACAGAAGGTCGTCTATGACCTGCGCACCCAGGGGCTTTGCATGTAACAGCGTTTAAGCAGCCATCGCCAGTCCGTTGCCGACCCGCCAAGAGCTTCCTGTCGGTGTTTATGTCTCATGGTGGTATGTCTAGACAAGTTTTGAGTTCTCATCTGCTGCAGGTTTGGTATGATGATCCCCGCAGCCTGGCACTGAAGTATCAGTTAGCTGCAAAGCACAATCTACTGGGCATTGGCTTCTGGAATCTGGACTGCTTGGACTACGACAGCAAGGATAGTCTGGTACAGCAGCAGACAGCAGAGATGTGGGCAGCAGTGAAAGCAGCCACAGCAGCCTTCGGACCCAAGCACACTGAGGTGCACTCAAGCTAAGGTCTTGTTATGACTCGATGCGTAAGTCAAGCTGAACTCTCTACTGGCTCAGCAGAGGCAGGTTTTCAAAGGATGGCTCGTCTGCAGAAGCAGCTGAAAGGCAGCCTGTATAGACAGAACAGCAAGCAAGCAAGCAAACAAGGCATTGCAGCAGTAGCGTACGGAGGCAACCTTGCAACAATGTCTCATGCAATAGCGGCAGGTTCGCGTCGACTTTTCAACTGCATGTGACATATGCATGCCTGGTGCATGGCGAGGAATGGATCTAAGGCAGCTTCCTGCTGGCAGTGTTGCTCTATGCCACACCAGTGGATTCACGCCAACTCTTGTGATTACCAGTTGTGCTGGCATCTGCCGAACTGTTGTGACCTGGCAGCTTATTATGACCTGGTAACTCCTCACTGCAGATTGCACCTTGAGATTGCTGATAGTCTGGGGTTCTCTCGACGGTCATGGTCGCTGGGGACGTCGACAAATAAGAGGCTCACCAGAGGATGATGCTGAGTTGCATTATGCATGGCCGCAAACGCCTGGTCAGGCGCCGCGCCTAGCTGTTAGAAACATGAGTTGAGTTTTTACTTCTGTTATGAGATGGCTTTCTGAGAACCAGGGCTATTTTTAACCAACACCTGGCTGGCAGTGGGTCCCATCTGATTTGGCAAGCCTTAACCAACACCTGGCTGAGCCGTCACATGGCATGCCAATGCTGCAGCACACGGCCAGTAAGAAATTATCTGTTCATAACCTGCACAGCATGAACAGCAAATGAGCAAGTCAGCACACCCAATGCGCACAGACGGCCCAGCCATTGCTACTGTCTGTCCCCTGAACACATGTAGTGGCGGTAACTGCTGTCGACGCTGCTTTGTAGCGAACTCTCCCTGTCGAGCGCTGAATTCCGACGACATATTCATCTCACTGTGTTTCCGCTGCGTTCACGCAACAGTGTGTCACTGTGTTCACGATCGGATCTGCCGGGGACATGTCGCTCGCGCCATTTGAGCAATGTTAAGCCACCACCTCACATCAGCTGATTTCAACTGCTCCGATGTAGCATATATGACTGTTTTGTGGCATTAAGGCTCTCTGTTGTGTCACCTTGCTGAGGGGGGTTTTAGCTAAAACTGGCTTGTTACGGAGAGGCCTACAAGCAGGCATTTGTTCAAGCAGAGCATTGAACCTCCCCAGCAAAGTGACTGTAGTGTAATTGCTGAATACAAGACACAAGGTGCGTGACATCTCACATGCTTAAGCATTCCGAGTACTTTTGTGCAGACTTCAGCCTGGCGTTGCCCTGTCTCACCCAGCTCAATTGATAAATTCAAAGTTTGAGTTCTAGTACCTACAGCGTGCTTCAGGTGCCGTTGCAGCTCAGTGAGAGCTGTGTTCGACAACACATTGTTGACTTGTTGGACTCGGCCTGCAGGATAGCTGGTCAGGGCATGTTGATACTCAGTGCCATAACTGCAATCCTGATACCTGTTATGCATTATGGCTGACTGCAGACAGCAACCTCCAGGAGCTCCTGACTCGTAAGAAGCAAACATGGCCAGGGTCGCAGCAAAGACAAACAAGAAGGCCGCAGCACCTAAGGCAAAGGCCACACGCACAAAGAAGGCCGCACCCAAGGCAAAGGCCGCACCACAGGCAGCTCCAGCAGAGGTGTGTGAATCTACTCGTTGTGAGGGAACAGTTCAAATGCAGCTGAATAGGAAAGCCTCTTCGCCATGCTTGTTAGTCTTCAAACATGTCAGTGGAGCACGTGGAAGCCCACTCGCAGTCCTGTGCTGCGAGTATGGCAATGCCCGACATCGTGCAGCAGGACGCGGGGCGGGGGACCCCGTTCGGAGGCCAGTCAGGGCGGTGTTCTGCACGCCCTCTACAAACTAAAGCATACTGTATCGTTGTGCATACACTGCTGCATGCTGCCGGTGCTACCTGCCGACTCCTTGTAAGTCCGTTACCTTACTGTACTGCTCATCTTTGCCTGCATTGACTACAGGAGCCAAAGGCAGTGGCAGAGCCCGCAGCAGCTCCAGCAGCTGAGGCTCCAGCACCAGCAAAGAAGGCAACACCTAAGAGCAAGACACCAGCAAAGAAAGCAACCCCAGCAAAAAAGAGTGCGAAGGCAACACCAAAGTCAAAGACCCCTAAGGTCAGCCAAGCAGACCAGATGTGTGCAGCTGATACAACCTATGCACCAGCGATAATGCATTACAACCGTTTCGGGGCTGTTTTGCTCTCTGGCGGCTAATGTTACTTGCCAGCTGTTTCAAGGTGTTGCTGATGCCCAGGGCTCATGCTTGCATGAGTCAGCAGCAGCGGAGCTCACAATAGCTGTGTTAACTGCGCAACTAACAGCAGGGCCATATGCTGCAAGCTCCTGGCACGGCACCTGATCAAACTGACTTTGTGTCTGCTCTGCTTCAGGTGAAGAAGACTACTGCCACCAAGAAGTCTGGCTCAGCAAAGAAGACCCCCAAGTCTGCTGGCAAAGCCAAGACACCAAAGTCAGCAGCCAAGAAGACACCAAAGTCAACAGCCAAGAAGGCAGCCAAGGCTTAGGCTGGCTGTGCTGTTGTGATGCTGTTGAGTCTGCCGCTGCTGATGGCCTCCTGTTGGCCGCAGTGAGCTCTCATGCAGCATCTGTGATGGAGACAAGCTGGGCGGCATATACGGGGTGGAAGGGGGGGGGGGAGTTGTAGTACTTGTGACTGTTACTGGAACATGGGTGGGTTGTGAGTTGAAGCAAACACACTATTGTGAATTGACTGAATGTGGGTTGACAGTTGGTTGACCGACTGTGTTATAGACTGTTCTGCTCTGACTTGGTGCTACATGGGG
>NSMO01002843.1:5368-20843 GCA_002588565.1 Coelastrella sp. UTEX B 3026
GCTGGGCCAGCAGGGGCTAGTATGTGACCCGCCATAACCATTACGCCTGTACCAGCCATTGCTCCTAGTGTTTGGGGCCTGGACTGCACCGACCTTCCTGCATTTTGGGCAACCATGGAAAGTGCGCCAATCGTCGTAAACGTACTGTGACCGAGCCGCGGCGTGTCAGAATATCTGCGATCCAAGTGTGTAGGTCGTGTTGCAGAAGTTACTGGCTTGACCTGCTATCATCAGCAAACTTCCGGCGACGCTGCGCCTGTTACGAAACTGCATTGGTGTGTCCTACTACGGTCTACAGGCTTATACAGGATCACGGCGTGGAGGAGGTTCGACATTTTGCACCTATCGCCAACAGTCGGTTTGGGCTTGGCTAACCCCGAACTGACACGTAAAGTGTGACGTGAGAGCCATCATCTGGGGCTTGCAGCTTTGGGGTCTAAATATAATGCTATATGGCTTCGTTTTTTGCATGTTGAAGCTCACACACGTGCTGTAACCTGGAAGCAAGCTGCTGAACCCCGCGTTCTCCCTCGCAAACGACCACGATCACAGATGTTCATCACGTCAGTACTTGCAAGAACATGTAATCTAGATGCACGCACTGCCGCTTTCAAGGGCCGGTTGCTGAGCCGAGCTTTTAAAGCCTTCAAGTGATGATCACTGGCGCCATCGGGGTTAGCGTAATGGTGAGCATCACGAGGCCACGCCTCCGACTGCAGCGGGCCTGCAACGCTAAACAACAACGTTCTGTGATTACTCGCCAAGAAAGGTCGTGCGGGTTGACGCAGGCAGCGGTGCCACCTCCAGCAACGGCGCCTTCGGAGGGCTTTCACGGTCAGCCGCTAGCGGCTGTCGGGTGTTCACACTTGGTGAAAGTGACTCAGTGCTATTACAGCAGCTGTCAGCGTGCCACTGACTGCATGCCTACGTTCGGACATCCAATGAAAGTGCCACTTCATTGCTTGCGTTGTGCCAGGTATCGCAGGCTCCCATGATCCGGTCAAGGTTCCCATGGCAAGAGTGCCATGTTCGCCCCAAGGCTATATCTACATGTAAAAGTGACTGAGCCAATGCAACAAGACAGATGCGCTGGCATGCTGCACTGCCATGTGTGCGAGTTGGTGACATGCACAGCTGCTGCTGCTGCTCAGGTTGAGCATGCTATGAGTATGCCAGGTGGCGGAGTGTGGGGTGTGAAAGTTATTGAGCCATGCAACAAGTTAGATGCGCTGACAAAAGCTGCGGTTTCATGCATGGAGTGTGGCGTGTGGGCCCCGGTCAAGTAACAGCTCATCAGTATGACAGCCCGCCGGGCTGTGTGACACTGACCAACAAGGATAGGCAAAGGAAGTCCTAACATTTCAGCCACTCATGATGGTCAAGAAGTTGCAGCAACTGTCTCCGACACTCTGAGAGCAACACATTGCTCTATGATCCTTTGTAGGCAGCGTGTGACTCGATATACGCTGCTGCCTTTCACAAGTTGTGAAAGTGCTGTGTATAGTGTACACTCATACGGGCAGAATACCCTACCGTCCCACCAGTACCCTAATGATGCGCGCCTCAGCCATCCATCAGATCCTGGGCAGAGGGTGCAACCAAGCATGCTGTATTTACAGCACCATATGTCTCAGATATATGGCTGTTAGACCCGATATGAACTCGGACACAAGATAACAATCACTGCCGCCGCTGTCACATATGCTTGCACACACTGCTTTGACTGCTGTGTCAATGTACGGTTCAGTTGCTGCTCCTCCACAGCCCCACTAACAAACCCCCTCATCAAACTGCATGCATGACTAGATGCAGCAAGCGAGTCCACAACCACAACTCTCCTGCTTACAGCTAGGTACGAGCATACAGCTAAGTACGTAACATGTATTGCCAACCATGAGATGGCACAGGCCACAGACTGCGCAAAGGTAGCAGGGACCTGTGTCCTGCAGACGCATGCTGCAAGCGTGCCAACCAACGTTGTATGGCATACAGCTGCTAGAGACAGGGAACAGATAGACCCCATCATATGACGGCACCGCCACTCACAGAGTACCGTTCAATACCTCACGCTTGCTATTGTAGCTGCTTCTGAATGCCTTTTAGTGCTTTCTGACCATATTGCTGATGACCGGTATGTTTTGGAGGTAGTGCCCTACTAGGAATGCTAGCAAGCCCACAATCAGCACCGGCAGCAGTGACATAGGGGCCATGGTCTTCGTGCTGCTGCTGCCACCAGCTGTGGTGCCCTTGCCAGCTTTATCCAACTGCAACCCAAGCACACAACAGCAGATTGTGAGCATTGTCTTCCATGAAGAGGGGCAGTACAGTGGCATAGGACCACCTGGCTGCGAAGAGCTGCACAGCAGCTGGCTGCTGATGACTGCGAAAATGAGCCCAGACGCCATTGCATCTGCATGGACACCAGCAGCGTCCAGCCCCGCTGCTGACCACTGAGCTAGCACTTGTCATTCTGCATTGCACATCAGAACACAGTCTGCTCCTTACCCCAGAATGCTGAGAACACTGATCCGCATCACACAGACTACCCAGCAGTTGCTACTGCTGTGGCGATGCTCACCTGGCTTCTGAGTTGATCCCGCTCTTTCATCACACGCTCCAGCTGAACACGCAGTGCACGGTTCTCTTGACCCGCAGCATCACCACCTGCACGCACAATACAACAGCGATACAAGATTTATCATACAAGCACACCACCAACTGCTGTTTGCAACATGTGGCGACAACAGGACACTTGCTGTGCTAAGCCTAGAGGCATCTTGGCAAGAGCGAGTACGATTATACGCTTTTCAGTGTGGATATGGACAGCGCGGAGAATGCGGTTGGCCACAAGACACAAACACTTTTATGTTCACCCTGCACCACTTCTAGACTCTTCCTGCAATCCTGCTGCAACATAAAGTGCAGGATGACAGCTACTGCTTATACCCCCGAACATCAACATGCTGCCATTTTTAATGTGTCTCCTGTTGTGATAGGCACATACATGCATTGAAACAGTGGATCTGTCGGCACTGCCAACGAAATATAGACTAGACTAAGGCTGCTGCCACATGACTGACCTCAAACTTGCCGTGCTGCCCAGCCTTGCCAGATGCAGACAGCTCACAGCTAGACACCCTTGTCTGGGCATGGATGCACCTTGGCAACCCTGTAACAAGCTGTGCTAGCCGAACTGCATGCTGGCATCTCATTACAGCAGCTGTTACCAGGCAGCACGCTGCTGGTATGCCACTGGTGATATCCACTGTGCCTGGGCAAAAGCTGAGCATTTGGGACAGTCTGCAGGAACTATAATCACAGCATTTGGGACAGTCTGCAGGAATTTCCTGCAGACTGTCCCAACTGCTGTGATATAACCCACCCACTGTGACTGCAGTCCTGCAGACCAACCACAGGTTCCCGCCCTTTGACCCACCTGCTGATGCTGTTACTGCGCTGCTGAAGCCATCCACAGTGGTGCCTGCCCCGCTAGTACCGCGAGCCATGCCGTCATCTTCCTGCTCATTGACCTCTGGCACAGGTGAGGGGGGAGCCGGGGGGCCCTCAAGCAGCACGCGGATCTTGGTGTCCTGCAGGACAGAGCACAAGGCAGCAGCAAACAATGAAACATTGGTTGCGGCTGGGTAACTGACAACATCTGGATTGAGTCCCTGAGTGCCAACTGGAGCACATGGGCACAACTTGCTGATACTCTCAGTGCTAAGAGCAACTGCCAGCCACGTGCCAGATACGTGAAGGTGCCAAATTAACCACATATCACAGCAGAAGCTCGGCAGCCCATATCCTTACTGCCGCTGGTCAGGTCAAAAGAGTGCTGCATGACAGCGGGACGCGCAGAATACAGCCAGGACTCTGTCACAGGCCCAGCCAGCAAGCTGTAGTTTATTGAAGACAGCTGTGAATGGTGGATTCACCAAACCCACCTTGACGCCCCCTTTGAATGTGTCCTGGTTCACTTCCTGCAAGTTCAACATTGCTGTGTCATGGAAACGAACGCACAGACAGAAAACAATGTGTGGCTGTTCACCGAGCTGTTTGAGACATTCGTGCGTGATGTGCTGATTGCCCAATCAAACACTATGATGGGTCAAACCGTGCATTATGGCCAACTGGGCATTCTGGCTGGACCGCTCTTCGCAAGCGCAGCTAGCAGCTGCGATAGGCATTGCATCATTGGGAGCGCACCTCCCCTGCTTCCAGACCCTTGACCTGTACCAGAAACTTGTCCTTGCACTGAGCAAAGTCTGCGGGTATCTCCTTTTGCGCCTGCAGCTCAAGACACGACTTATGTTCAGACCTGTAGTCTCCTGACAGGCGTCCAAACAGTACAACAGCATTGGGAGTAGACCATTGAACACCCGTGCAACCGTTCAATTTCCAGCTGCCCCTGCTCTGCCCGTACCTGCATGATGACCTGCACATTTGCTGTGCTCCTTGCCTCGACGACGCCCTGCACGTGGTTGAGAGGTAAGCTTGTTGAACGATCAAGCACCCTCAGCAGGTGCTGTTAACCGCAACCGCTGCCCGCTTACCGAGCTTGGCCGCACAACATACTTCCTTGGCGTGGTAGTTTTGACCTGCAACAATCAGTGGCTTGATTACATGCACGAGCCCCAGCATGAACTAGTCTGAGCAACGGCCCCAACGCACCTTGAACGCAAGACGCTCACTCGTCGGATTGTGGATACTGATCGCTGCTGGAAGCTGTTTATTTAGTTGAACTGCGTCACACGCGTGATTGTATCATGAGTAAACGACCTGGTGCCAAGGAGACAGTAAGTTGGGAGCTGAGGGAGACCTTACATTTGAATTTCAGCTCAGCAGGTGTGATCTCTGCTGCGTCCGCCATTTCCCTCAAAGAAAGGCACGAAATAGGGACCGGTCCTGACGAGCAAGCAGTCTGTGAACACTCACAATCGACGCAAGCAGCCACAGGTAGGACAATTACGCGTCACAAACAATTTAATAGTATACACATCATCATTTGCTTCACTAGCACCAGGTGCTTTTGTCCTGCTCACAGGGCCTAGCCAGAACCGCGCTTTTTCTGTTGTCAGCCAGCTTGCCAATGGTTTACAGCTTATGATTGCACACCCGGCGCATGTCTCACTGTTGATGCACAGGCTGCGACTGCTGTTCCAACTGGTGCCTCTCAGTCTCAAAGCTGTCCGATCGGTAAAAGCAAGGTGGCAGCAACTGGGACACACAGGTTCACAGGGATGCCAGCTGATTCTCTTTCCGTGCTTTGCTATGTAACTCTCTACAATTCTCTGCGTTTGCAGCAGGCGTCCACTTGCAGTACCAAGATGTCTCGTACAAACATCATAACCTGGCCGTGGCTGGCTCTTGGGAGCTGTGGCCAGCTCGTTCTGCAGCTCATTTGTCAGTTGCTGTCATTTCTCATACTTTGTGGGAAAAGCCGGCCGGACTTTATGATGCTGTTGTGAACCTCTAGCCAGCATCCAGTGGTTGGACTGGCCTAGCTCTCCAGTAGCTGGTCTGCTAGTCTCCTCGGCTGGAAGCACCCTCTGCTGGACCAGCGGTCCTTCAGGTCAGGTCAGCTGTCTTGCGGAAGCGGAAAGGCCTTGCAGGGCATGACCGTCGTTGAATGGACACTGTTGGCACATCAGCAGTTTAGCTTGCAGCAGCCAGCACTGCGCCGTCTATGACAACAGCAGGGCATTTGACATGCAGTGTAGATGTTGGGATAACAAACAATGGCACAAGTGAACGATAATGCCATAAGGCTTACTGTACCCGCAGCAACGAAAGTCAGCTGAATGCGTACAGAGCAGTCAAAGCTGTGTTCACATGCAAGCCATATGGCCAACTCCTTGTGCATGACTCGTAGCATGGGGCCACTTGAATCTTTGAGTGGCTCGGCAACAGGCGACATGTAGTTCACAATGTCAGGCAGGTGCATCATGGTCAGCGTAACACTACAAGCAGCTTGCATGTGCATCCGATAAAGTGTTTCGAAAAGCAAGTTGCCTTGTCAGCTGCCAGCTGCGCTGTGAAATGTGCAACAGGGAATGGCTGCATGATTCAAGTTCTTGCCATAGACATCCTTTGATAGTATTCAATGCTGCCTGACCATAAATGTCACTTTGCAACTCATAAAGTTAGACACAGACATCCAAACCACTCTGGACATCGACATTGATGTGTCTAATCGGTCAGAGACTCTAGCCATCTGCATCAGACAGGCCTTGCATTTGGTACCCAGCTGCTGCCTGCCAGCATGGGCAAGTCAGAATGCCATGCCCTATTGTTAGAAGCGACTGGGTGGCAACCCCTGCATTGCAGTTCTCATCCTGTGATGATAATCCAGGTTGCATGAGCCATACCTCTCACTCTTTCTCCTGTCATCTGTGCACATGCCAGGCTTCTGATGCAGCCTTATAAGGGTTAAGACGGATAGAAGTTGCTTGCAGCTGCTAGTTCCTACGACATTAACTGATCATCTTGCAGGCTATTGTACCACTGCGGGCATTTTTCCAGCTGGTCCCTCCACTGCACCGGCTCCTTTAGTAAAGACAGTACACATGGCATAGCAGCCTGTAAGCGCACATCCACCTTGCTGCATCGGCTCAGCAACTTTCAAAGCCTCAAGTTTGCTTTTTGAGCCGGGCTGTCAAGTACTGGGTACTTGTGATCACCAGTGGCTGCCAGCTATGCGGCTGTGCAGAAAGACCAGTGAAGGCTTCACTGACAGGCAATCTACCGAACTCTGTGGGATCCTCTGTGCCGCCGTCAGGTCACCATGGCATTGCATGAGTCTTCTTCCTGCCCTGGCTGCTGCTGCTGCTGCTGCTGACACCATGGCCATCCGATGCAGTACCGTACCACGACAAAGTTTCTGAAGGTAGTGTGGCCGTTGACATTTCAAATAGCATTATCACCATTTTCAATCATGCTGGCGAGACCGTGAGTCCATATTCCAACCGAAGGCTATTGCAAAAGCCTCCCGCTTGGAGTCAGGAAGCTGCCAGAGCAGCCGCAAGCCTTACAGTAGAATACGTAAACGTTTGTTTAGTATCGTGTCAGCTTCAGCTGGGCTGTATGTGGCTTGTACTGTTCAGCAGACATAAGGCTTGGTCGAGGGCTTGAAGGCTTTCTTGAAACTTTTCAGGGCATGTCTCGCCAGCATAATTGAGAATGGTGATATCTATCGGCCCTTGGCATTTCCATACACAGCATGCTTGAAAAAGGTAGTAGCAAGTCGTCTCCAAGCATTGGCTTTCCTGTGTCTGTGAGCAGGATCCGGAGTCGGCTTCCTGAGCCTGCTGTTACGCAGGGACCTTGGAAACACTCGTGGGCATGAGGCCCAGGGAAGCACGCCACAAGCATAGAGCGCATGTGCAGTATGCAATGTCCACTGTAAGGCACCGCAGTCTGCGCCATCTCACACTTGGCGAATCAAACCGGAAGTTATGTAACACACTTCGACACCTCCCAGGGTACAACACGCGTCATTCTATACTTGATAAGACGGCCGCCAAGCTAGAGCAGCCCTGTACGAGATTGGTGGTCGCAGCAGCACAGCGCGCCGTGTTTTGAAGTCTCTGCTTGTTGGATGCGAAGTCTCTGCTGAACAGGGGCCAAGCTTTGTTCTCCTGTTGATTAAAGAAATTGTGGGGAGATAGGTTTGAGAAGCACAAAGGTGAGCTAATTCGCCGGTGTCTGCTAGGGCCCTTTGCACGCTGTATGCTTACTGGACCATGGACCGCATCCGCCACCTCCCCGAACGAGCATGTGGCCTTTTCTTGATCGGGATGCGATTTATGTTGCCGATTGAGCTTTTTGATTGCTCTTGTCAAAGCGCAGGTGCTCAAGATCAACATGAGGCGATATATTCTGGCCTTGGCATGCCTCGGAGTGTGCTTTGCAGCAAGTGGAGCTGCAGCAGCTTCCAACGATGTTCCCAGTCATAATGGAATACTCCGAAAGCTTGCCGAAGCAGAGTCTGCAAACAAGAGCAGCAGCACTGGCTATGGCTCAGATGGTGATGGCTCCAGCAGCAAGCCCAGGAAGTACAAACTTGTTGTGACAGCTGGCAACAAAGCTCCTGATTGCGTTAACCGGAGAGTCATCCTCGTGAATGGGGAATTTCAGCCTCGCTTGACATTCACACAAGGCGATTGGGTGGAGGTAAACAGCTGGCCTGCCTGTTGCCACTGCAGTGTCTGCAGCTGAATACTTGGTATCACCGCATGTGTGCTGGTAAGTTCGAGAACAAGAGTGACAATTATCAGTGATGATTGGTAATCTGTAACACAAGAATGACCACTAGATGATTGGTAACCGCAGGTGACAGTGACCAACAACCTTCCAGCCGAGTGGCCCGAGACAGCCAAGGGCATCAGCATACACTGGCATGGCTTCAGCATGAGAGGCCATGCGTGGATGGACGGAACTAAGGTATGTCACAGGACAACAATTGCTGTGTTGAGGGGCTAGCTGGCGCAGTGCGAGCCGATTATTCATGTGCTGCACGCATATGCAGCTGGTTCTGAGAGCAGAGAATCCAAGGCGTTCTGGCCCTTCCACTCATTGCTGGTCCATGTATAATGGCTGTCTGATGAACCACCAAGTTGCTTCACACGGTCAGTGCATCCATGATCAGTCACAGCAGTAGCTGCAGTGCTGTGCTACACCTTGAGACAGCAGAGCATGCATAGGGCCATCTGTTTGCGGTCGCTGTAGCAGCAACAACACACTCACCCTCCCTGTAGTTTCTCACGCATGGTCTGCTGAGAGAATCCCCATGCTCGGTCTGCTGAGATGATCACCATTCTGTTCCTGCAGTTTGTGAGCCAGTGTCCGATACCCCGGGGTCAAAGCTTCACATACAAGTTCCAGGTCAACGAGATGCCTGGAACTTATTTCTGGCATGACCACTCCAGTATGAATCAGGCTGATGGTCTCAAAGGGCCGTTGATAGTGAGGGCCAAGCCAGGCACACCTGAGCTCGTGGAGGGCAAGATTGAGGACAGCTACACCTTGTTCTTAAGCGATTGGTGGCACAATCCTGGCAATGCTCTGGCAATGAGGCTGAATAGGTGCGCTCTGTCGGGAGTCTGTTTCTGATGGGGAATTAGTACAACATCGCTGTAGCCTTATCGGCCATTGGCTTTTATAGCGTTATACTTGCTTACCAAATGTCCAGGGCGTCCGTATTCAGGAATTGGTTGTTGGCTCGCTGCGTAGCTTGCTCATTGTGTTTGATGGCTGGGCACATACAGTGCATATCAGCTGACTGTGTATCCTGCACATAGCTCGTATACTTAACCCGTGCTGTTGAATACGAACCATACAGCAATAGCGTCTGGTAGGGAGGCTCGCCTGTCGCATTGAACAAGCCAGAGCTGTGCAGGAAGCAACTTACGTTGTCTCCAGCAGGGTATGAGGGACGGTTGCGGCACTGTATGATATCATGCATGCCCTGCATGTGCAGGCAACAAAGGGCGGGGTGTGGGGGTAGATGGGGGGGGGGTATTTTAGCCAGCTCTGTGACAGCGTGACAGGACTGCATGGTAGTACAGCAGTTGGTGTGTGCTGTTTGCTGCCATCTTGTCCTGCAGGCCATTTGACCCCGCTAAGGCCACCGCTGAGTCAGGTGCCTGGTGTTGGGTGGGTGTGCCCAAGTCTGTCCTGATAAACGGGAAAGGGAATTACTTTGAGTGTGAAGATGCGTATGCAAGAAAGGTCGGTGGCCTGCGCTGCTTTGCAAGTTGCTGTTCAAGCACAGCACACACCTAGCACAGGTCATGCAATGTCATACACTCAGGCAAACGGCCTCGCACAAGGCAATAGTTGTGCTGGGGCCTGTACCGTATACACGTGCACCTGACCAACTTGAGTGTTGTGCAGTTGGCCCAGCTGATTGCTCAACACCTCTGTGCACACGGTAGTGAGTGCATATTCTTTGGAGGATATGCCTATCATTGGATCAAGACCCCGTGGTGGATGTAACCGGCTCAAGCTGCCATGTCACTTGTGGTGTGCTTTGTCCTGCAGGTGAATGAGACCCTCCCCAACCGCTCTGATGGTTACAAGGCAGCTGCCAAGGACCTGATGGCACCAAATGCTTGTGTGGCTGGACAGCTGGGTCCAACGGCTGAGCCAACTGCATGTGCTATCAAAGGTGAGGCTAGCTGCAGCCTGGCAGTGCGAAAGGGGGCGGCGCCCATACCTCTGCGGCCGGACATCCCTCTTCCCTGTCCTGTGCCTGCAGTCCTGGCACCCCACACACCCTTCTTCTTGAAGGAGACGACTATGTCCACAAGTTGCAGACATTGCGGCAAGCGTGAATGAACATATCGATGCCGTGGGCATCTCCAGCCTGTTACAAACCGGCAGACTCGAGTGTGCCAGGCTGCGTGGCGGTGCTGTCTTTCTGTGCTTACATGCCAGCTAGGATGTGCTGCATCAGCAACTGTCTTTCAGGCATCATCCATAGATAAGCTCAATAGCAGCAAACTGCAAGCACATACGGACATGGTCAAACCCTGTGCGCATGTTACAGGGCCTTTTCAGGAATGTTATTGTGAGAGTATGCATGTTGTGACGCTGCCCTTGCAGACAAGTCTGGTTGTGCACGTGAGGTGCTGACTGTCAAGCCCAAGAGCCTGAACCGCATCCGCATCATCAACTCAGCCTCCCTGGTGTACATGACAGTCTGCTTTGAGGGGCATGATGTCACAGTGGTGGCACTGGATGCAGCACCTGTGGAGCCCAGAACACTCACATCAGGCTGTGTGGATGTCAACACCGGACAGAGGTGCGAGATGTCTGTTTGCCGAGTCCCGGTGCACACCAGACGGTTGCGGCCGCGCTCAGAAGAAGCACAAAGCAGCAGAGCTCTTCTTTGCGAGCACAGCCACAGCTTGGCGCACTTTCTTAGCTTGTCTTGCTAGCTTATGCAGTTAAGCTTGTGGCTGCAGTTTGCAGCCAGTGCCGTACATAGGTTGTGCATGAAGTAGCTGCTGGCTTCTGCTGGAGTGTTGTAGGTGACCGCAAATGCACATGTCTGTGGACCAAGCGCACGTTGCTCTGTGCAGGCATTGTCGCAAGCACGGTGCTCACTCTATAGTGTGAGCTGCCGGTTGTTCATGCCAGCACATGCAGACAGCACCTGTGGTCCTGCTGCTGCGGTGTGACTTGTTGGTTGTGCACAGCCAGTGTGAAGTCCCCATGACGTAGCCCTTTACATGCCCCTACTGGCTGTTGCTCCTGTCCTGCAGGGTTGATGTGTTGCTGAGGGCCAACAAGCCGTCAGGCCAGTACTGGATCAGTGTGGGCAGTCAGTACCGCAAAGGAGCACCTGCCGGGTATGCAGTACTCAATTATGCAAATGCCAAGTCAGCCCCCAACCCAGCCAACATCGTGCAGCCAGGTCCCTTTGACAAACTGAAGTGGAATGTGTCTGACTTCATGGCTTTCAAAGTGAACAAGATGTTGCTTGCTCCTGACAACAACAAGAACAAGAAGAAGGTGGCAGCATATCTGGCCCCCAATGCGCCTCAGATTGCGTACAAGGTTCCTGCCAAGGTTGACAGGCGTGTGGTGCTGCAGAGCACTCAGCCAATCATCGAGGTCAATGGCATCCTGCGCTGGGTGAGTGACGACAGTAGCCTATGCCGCACTGGGCTGTGTCCTGTTGCCTGGCTGAGCTGCATGCTGCAACAATGCATATGGATATCTGCAGTCGGTCGATTACAGGTCAACCCGATGCGTGCTGGGCAGCTGGTGCTCAGACCTCTCTCTATGCTAAGCACTGCCGGTGCAATGAAACAGCTATGCCCTGAATGTTCATAAAGCAAGCATATGACATGACGGCACAGTTACCTGCTACGCCATGACTTTTGTTGGCTCCGCAAGTAGCATCACTGCTGTTGTTGCCTGGCTTGTGCTGTTCAGGCGTTTGACAGTGTTGCAGCAGCTGTTGGTCCGCCTTGTGAAGCCATGATTGACCAGGTCTACAACAATACTAAGTGGGCACAAGACAATGCACTGCCAGCTAATGCCAACGGACTGAACCCCAACTTATACTTCACTCCATTTGGTGGCAACAGCGCTTCATGGCAGTCAGCATCCAAGGGCACAGAGGTGCGGTGTTCTGGATGGCTTTGTACGCACTGGTCCGGCAAATGCTGCAGCCACTGAGGGCAGAGTGGTGCCTGGTGTGGGTGACAGTGTGTGGCAAGTATCCGACTTGTTTGTATCGCCATGCCGTATGCCGCCTTGCGGGACACACCCCGGTAGTGTGCCACTTGTCTGCCCTGACTGGAAAGAAAAGCTGGTTGAGGCACTGAGTAAAACTTTGTGGTATGCCCGGCTTGTGCAAATGTCATGTCTTAATGAAATTACATGGCATGTAGCCATATGTGCCATTACTACCTATTGGGGATAGTGCTTGTGGACACTAGGAGATGAGCATCCTCATCTATGCCCTACTGACGGTGCCTCTGTTCATAGGTAATTGATGCAACTTCTGTAAACAAGGACTTGATCATACAACTGGGGAAGCCCGGTGCTGCAACCCACACCCTCACAGTGCAGCCTGGTGAAGTCGTTGAGCTGGTGGTGCAGAACGACAGGGCTGGACTGTTTGGTGGTGAATACAACTCGTCATCAATACTCACAAGCAACAGAAATGGCAGGGAGCAGCATTCCTTCCATTTGCATGGACATCACTTCTGGCAGGTAGGCCAGTGCAACCGCTTCTGGCCTCTGTGTTGGGTGTGGTGTTGGGGGTTGGGAGGGGCCGTGGGAGGGATTGTTGCATGTTATAATTTCCCTCGCGCGTGCTTACAAAGGCCTGTGATGGTCTGTGCAGCTGCATGCAAAGTAAAGGCAGGCAGTCCATATTGTTGCAGATACCTTCACATCTGTCTCAGGGTCAGAAAATGGCATGTGGTGGTCTAGCCACATATGCAACATCCTGTATTGGGACTCTTATCAGCAGGTGTGTCTGCTCTGATAACGCTTGACGGCATGGAACACCATCTGCCTTGGCATGCACAGGCATGTCAGCCTCCTTCAACAGCAGCTGTGGCTAAAGATTGAATGCATGTTTCCTGCTGTGTTTCTTCCAGGTTGGCATGGGTCTAGGTGCGTGGAGTGCGGACAAGGTGAACTCAGCTGACTACAACCTGGTTGATCCAGTCATGAGAGACACCACCACGGTGCTGTTCAATGGAACAACAGAAGACAAGGCTGCTTGGGTGGCTTTCAGGTGGGACAGCTGGCTGGCTCTGTCCTGTGACCAACTTGTGGTACTACTGGGTGTCGCACATCTGGCCGATGTGGCCGTTGCGACTTGTAATAGCATTTGTATGTGCTGGGTCACTGCAGTGCTGGGTGTTGCAAGAACAGTTCATGAAGTCTGGTTGTTGTTAACATCTGGGCACAAGCAAGTACCATGCAGCAGCGACATTTTCAACCTACTGAACACTGCTGGCAGCAGATGGTACGCTTTGGCCCATCCGCTTGTCATGTTCCCATGCTTTGCATGGAAGCAGTGCCTTAAGCCTCCCAGTTTGGGCAAACAGTATTCCTGATGTACGCCCCTGATGTACGGCCCCTGCATTGCTGCATGTTGTCACGTGATTGCTCAGAATGTGCTTGGAAGCCAAACATGCTGTTGCCAACTTGAGCAATTAGTGCTATCTGTCTTGTTGCCTCCCCAGGTTCATTGCCAACAACCCTGGTGTGTGGCCCATGCACTGTCACATTGCCTGGCACGAGTTCATGGGTCAACGCATCCACATCATTGAAGACGCCACAGCCATCAGCAAAGCCAAGGTGCCATCAGGCATGCCAACATGCCCGGAGAAGTGCATCTGGAACTTTGCAAACTTCAACCCCAAGGCTGCCAATGAAGCGTACGGCAACACTGGCCTGCTGGCACCAGATGACAGTAACTACACACCAGTCACACCAGCAACAGGCACTGGCAAGAAGTGATCCCTACTCACTGCTAAGGCAATAAGGGTGCTTCATCATTCGCACAAACTTGCTTCGCACTGCCAAGGGGCAGATATAACACCTGTACAACTGATCTAATGCATGGGAAGAAGGTGTTATCTTTGTGTTTCTTTGTGTATCTGTATGTCTAAGGCAGTGGCTAGAAGTGGCAAGGCCTAAGTCCTGCAGGACTGCCTCAAGCTGCGTCATGCCACACCTGTGTCTGTGGGCTTCTTCATCTTGTATGGACCAATGTTTTGCCGCTGTTGAGAGGGCATGTTAGCAATAGGCATGCTAGCCCTGTGATATGCAGTATGGCTCATGGCTTTGCATGATTGATTGATAAACAAACAAAGATGGTATTGAGTGGGGAGCTGCCTGTTATCTTAGTCATTGCCAATGGATCTTGGCTTGGTAAGGTACTAAGAGACACTTCACACATTTACTGTCAGGGCACATGTGCCTTGTTGCCTGACACGCATAAGCTCTGGGTTGTGGTCTGACTTCATCTGATCATACATGATGCCGCATGGTTGGTTTGGTTTTGCTGTGTGTGCATTACGGGTTACAGGATCGGTGCCATTTGATGACAAGCAATACATGACTTGTGATGAGATGTGAGGCCGTACAAGGAGGAGCAATTTGTTTAGTGATGAAAGACCATGTATGTTTACACTGCCCTGCTCGGAGGGCTGCTGACTCAGCCAGCGGCCATGATGATGTTACATTAGTTGTTACATATAGCTGGGCGTGCATGCTGTGATGGATCATTTGTGCTTTGTTTTGCTTACATACGTTTTTGTATACATTACATTCAAAGGTGAAGTGGGCAAGTCTATTCTCTTTTGGACTGCTTGCTGTCAAGTTGAGGGGGGTTGATTGAATGGTCGGTCAGAGTTTGAGTCCTGAGGGTTGTTTGATACATTGCTCTCCTGGCACAAATCCACTTGGGTGGTCGCCATCACAGTGTTGTGAAAGGCCCCTTGGCCTTATCGCGATCGGTCACAGGAATTGACCTTGGAGAGGTTTCTCGAACCTTGTTCTCATGCTGGCTCCGTGAGCGGTGCAGATGTCTTGCAGATGTTTCTTGCAAACATACTTTGCTATTCAAACTGGACTTTGCTTTGAAAGATCTTGGCTGCCAAGCTTCCTCAAAGGTTTTGAACACTTGCACTGTGCCGCCGTTTGATCTGCTAATGGCTGTCAAATCTGGGCATACTGTGCAAGACCATAGCGTGCCTGTGTGTCCACTTACCATACATATGTTGGTGTCGGTCTTCAGTCTCATGCAACAACTGTCGATTGTGCATGCTCTGGGTCTCTAGGGCTGTCGTGCAGAGCATGGACTGCTTGCTCTGTACGATATCACAACAGTACAGTGTCTACCCTGCTGATTCCAGGGTTAGTTTGTAGACCCGCAGCACCATGTCATACTCGCTGGGCTGGAGCGGTTCCGAGCCATGCTGTGTTGATTTTGATAGTC
>NSMO01002844.1:0-19164 GCA_002588565.1 Coelastrella sp. UTEX B 3026
AGTGCATCCCCCAGTGGGACACTTCGGCAAGGAAGGGACCTGCAGTGCCTGGGCGCAGTCACCACCGTCATTACGTACTCGGTTCGTTACGTGGGCTCGAGCTGCGCCTTCACAGTGCAGTGACGACGTTAAATGACTGAGCTTCGCGTCCACCTCGTTTGAATTGGCGCATGTGATACTGGGTAAGAGCAGCAAAAGCAGGACATCGTTTGCTAGGGACCTCGTCGTGGGATAAGTGGTGTGCGCACAAGATTACTGACAGTGCAAAAGCCTCAGGTCAGGTGCTGAGGCCAATTTCTGTGCAGATCCAGTGGTGGCCGGCAAAAGCTGTGCAGCCCCTTATGAGGCCAGCCGGATCACTGAGCCAGCCCTGCTGTATCGCCACACATAACCTGGCGGCCCCTTGCATTTATTTGGCATACAGCATTCTGCTTGTGCATTCTATGTTGCATGAGTTATACTCCACACATCCTTGCTATTTATATGCCCCGTGGGTCTCGTGCCTTATGCGCCTCAAGGGAGTCCAAGCGCAATCAGCAGACGCACATCATTGTTTCCAACATGACCTGCATCCAAACCAGCTTCCATCATGGGGCAGTGCACAACAGGGCCAGAACCCCCAGTAGCCTACTTGAAGGCCCGGCGCAGGCCACAACCCTTGTGGCAGCTTGCTTACTGCTCTGTGTATCTGCTGGCAGGTTGCTGCTGAGCAAGCCTATCAGCTTCCAGAATCTTCAAAACACCCACTGCATCATGCCTATCAGCAAATTCGCCTATCCCACGATCTGCCAACCTTCCCGCCTGCTCCCAGAACCCTTTAAACTGTCTAATGTTATATTCCGCTTCCCAGACTGGGTCCTCATTCAAAGGGAACGTATCAAAGTATATATGGCCATCGTATTGTACTTTCCGCAACCAGTAAACAAACTCTAGAGCCATAGCAGGGTTCACAGACCCAAATGCAAGTCCGTCTTCTGCACCCAGCTTCACATGTGCATCATTCAGTTGCACTCCAAAAAGCTTGTCAGCTGCAGCCACCATAGCAACACTTTGTGCTGGGTTCTCCCCAGCCATGAGCAAATGCCCCACATCCAAAGTCAGCCCAAAATTTGGCCGGTCTACTTGATTGGCTAGCAATAAAGCTGCACCAGTGGTTGGTACTATTGCAAATCGTGTGTTCTCGTCTGTGGGTTTGAATTCCAGCGAGACCCGGACACCGCTCGGACAACCATCAGCTACTGCTTGGTATGCTTTGACTGTCCTGTACCACGCCGTTTGGTAGTCAACCTGCATGCAGCATAGCAACAGGGCAAACAGCAGTTTGTCCATATCGCATTGATTGATCTGGCAAAATGTTCACAGGTTTGGGTTGAGTATGCCAGCTATGTGCAGGATATACAACAAACCAATCAGCTTATACGCACTGTGTGTGCCCAGCCGAGGCAAGACACAACAGGAAAGCTGCGCAGCGACCCAACAACCAAGCGGGATGTAGCACCCTACTGGCAACAGCAACAACAGGGCCAATCCACTGCCCCAGAATCACTCCATACTACTGAGGACCATAACACATCAATGCTAGACTAACATTGCGTCATTTAGGAACCACACAGGTGAGGCACCGGCTAGAATCATGAACGTATCATATAGGCAACAAGCTATCAGATAGCTATGAAGTGACGTATGCCATATGTCATAACGTGTTTGACTGCAGAATAGCTCAGCTAATCGCAGAGCTTATTGCACCCTCCTCAAACAAGCAACAGTCACATGTCACAAATGAAAGAGCTTCGGCCACAAAGTTGGCCAGTACTGCAATCAGCACCAAAAAATCAGCTCACTGAGTATATTGACAATCAGAGACTCTCTCTGAGCCAACTGTCACCTGAAAATGGTAGTCATATCCATCATATGGCGACCATACAACCAACTCTGACGCCCCCAATTCAGCAGCCCATCGGCATCCAGCAATGGCTAAATCCACTGCAGCCTGCCAAAGCTTAGGGTCAGGGTTTGTGAAGGCTCCTAGCTGGAACTGATTTGCTGGGAAGCGGATACATACAGCCCCAGCTGCAAGGTTGACTGCACTTAGAGCTTCCAGGATCTGCAGCAGGCACCATTAGAACATTACTTTCAATGCATTGATATTGTCACAATAATGTTACAATATTGGGACAGACGGTGAAAGTATCTACATC
This sequence comes from Coelastrella sp. UTEX B 3026, assembly GCA_002588565.1. NCBI lineage: Eukaryota > Viridiplantae > Chlorophyta > Chlorophyceae > Sphaeropleales > Scenedesmaceae > Coelastrella > Coelastrella sp. UTEX B 3026. Next base: position 2,199 of record NSMO01002844.1, read on the forward strand.
TGACATTGCCTCTATCATAACAACTTAGCACAATTGAAACAAAGGATGTTGTGCTGAGAGAACACTTGGCACAAGAAAGCAAAAGAAGGGAAAAAATGTGTGCATACCGCAGTGGCTGCGGGGTTGACTGCAGCCAGAGCTTCCAGGATCTGCAGCAGGCAGCATTGAATTACTTAATACATTGGCATAACAAACGTTGAAAGTATCTACATGTAACTATGTCTTTCTCACAGCAACTGAGCAACGACGGAACAGCTTCAAGGAACTGCAGAACACACCATTGAAACATTAGATACCACCGTGTTAGAACATACATAACAAACGGTAAAAGCGGTATTGTTACACAACTTTGCCTCTCTCATAACAAAGTTCAAACAGAGTTGAAACAACGGTGTTGTGCTAAAGGAACAGTAAGCATATCGCACTGGTTGCGGGGATGGCTTCATCTACACGGTGTGAGGGCTTCTAGAATCTGCAGCCAGGAGTCAATGAGGCACTCAGCACATGCCCCTTTTTTTGCTACATCCCCAAAATGTCATGGATTCACATCAGTCAGGATTATCTGATAACCCTGTAGTGACTACAACGCCACTGCCTTGAGAGCCATCAGTGGGTGGGGGTTCTAGTCAAAATTAGCACACTTATAGTACAGCAGAACAGAATAACTGCTGTGGCGGTGGGGGGGGGGGGTAACTGCACTGATTGAGCAGCAGCCCTAAACTGACTTTCACAGAGATATTCGGTAGGTGTGCAAACTGCCGCAGTTGCCCGACAGCACGCCATTACAAATTTTACTATTAGTCTCGGAAATGTGCACAACAGTAACATGCCATGTAAGTAATAACGGGCCATCTGCTCAATGACGTGCCTGTGCTGTGTTAACGCCCTCCAGATGTTGTGGATAGTTCAAGTCCACCAAGTGCAGGCCCCTGATTTCGCCCTGCCTGGCGATCCAGCCAAGTACGTTGTTGTCACTGATAGCACTTGACCTCTGTCTGACTAGATCCCTTCTGGCTTTCATACTGTTTAGTCTGGATGCGAACTTGTAAGAGCAGGGGTGCTTGATGCTGCTGCTGCCGTCACTGCTGCTGCCATCACTGCTGCTGCCAGTGCCGTAACTTCTGCTGCCGCCTCTGCTGCTGCTGATGTGTCTTTTTTTTGGACTAGTGCAAGTACCCAATGGCTTGTCGCTACAAGTGCCAGCCAAGTCACTAGAGGTCCCATCTACTGTGTCACTAGAGGTCCCATCTGAGCCAGTGTCACTAGAGGTCCCATCCCTTGTGCCACCAGGGGTCCCATCCGAGCGACTGTCACCAGAGGTCCCATCTGAGCTAGTGTCACCCCAGGTCCCTCCCAGCAGTGCTAATACTTCGCTGCGTGTGGGCAAACTGGGCACAGCGCCCATTCGCGACACGGCTATGGCACCAGCAGCAGCAGCAAACTGAAGGCACTGCTGCAGAGGTTGGCCTTCCACCAATGCAACTGCAAAAGCAGCTCTGAAAGCATCCCCTGTGCGTTGGCAGCAGCAGCAGCAGCATTGGCCGTTTAATAGCCATACATGGCACGGCTATGGCACCACCAGCAGCAGCAGCAAACTATACACTGGTGCCAAGGACGACCTTCCACCAATGCAACTACGAAAGCAGCTCTGAATGCATCACCTGCATCAACACATCAGCAGCAGCAACTTGCAGCAGCAGCGTGTGGTATGGTCCAACCCCATTTTTTAGCAATTAAAAACCCCATAAGTGTGGCATCTCCACCAGCGGCAACAGCAAGCTTTACACTGCTGCAGAGGTTGGCCTTCTACTAATGCAACTGCAAAAGCAGCTCTAAATGCATCACCTGTGGAATGGCAGCAGCAGCAGGAGCAGCACGGGCTGTTACACAGCTATGGCACCAACAGCAGCAGCAGCAGCAGCCTGAACGCATCGCTGCAATGGGCGACCTTCCACCAATGCAACTGCAAAAGCAGCTCTGAATGCATCACCTGCATCAACACATCAGCAGCAGCAGCTTGCAGCAGCAGCGTGTGGTATGGTCCAAGTCCATTTTGTAGCGATCAAAAACACCACAAGTGTGGCATCACCACCAGCGGCAGCAGCAAGCTGTACACTGCTGCAAAGGACGGCCTTCCACCAATGCAAGTGCGAAAGCAGCTCTGAATGCATCACCTGTGGGACGGCAGCAGCAGCAGCAGCACTGGCTGTCACCGACTGTCAAGGTGAACAGCCATACATGACACAGCTGTGGCACCAGCAGCAGCAGCAGTGACAGCAGCAAACTGCAAGCACTGCTGCAATGAGCGACCTTCCACCGGCGCAACTGCAAAAGCAGCTCCAAATGCAATTACAAAGCATTGTTCTCATGAGGCATTCGTTGGCTCGCTGGCTACTGCCAAGGAAAGTGGTTTATCGCCTGTTGTTCAAAAGCAAACGTGGTAACCGTCCCTGTTCTCAACAAACAACCTGCTGTAAAAACATTCGAATCCATAAGTAAAGTCTGTTATGCCAAGGCACGTAGCCCACCTGCTGCTGTGCCATCCACCACCACACAGAACAGGCAACACCCTCCAGCTCGGTGCTGTGCTCATAGCAGCTGACTCAGCAACCACACCTACGAAGTTTAGTAACTTTGCTCTTCTCAGAATTTGTAACGCTGTCAAACATTAGATGTTTCGACTCAAAAATGAGGTCTGTTATGCCAAGGCACCCAGCCCACCTGCTGCTGTGCCATCCACCACCACACAGAACAGGCAACACCCTCCAGCTCAGTGCTGTGCTTGTTGGTAGCTGAAACAGCAACCACACCTGCTAGGTTTAGTAACTATACTCTTCTCAAAAACCATCCCGCTTTCAAAAAGAATGACCTCATTTCAACTCAAGAATGAGGTCTTGTATCCCCAGGCGCCTAGCCTACCTGCTGCTGTGCCGTCTACCACCACGCCACCAGGAACAGGCAAGCCCTTCTGCTTGAACAAAGCACACTGCTCAAATTCCTTCTGGCTCAATGCTGTGCTCATTGGTAGCTGACATAGCAACCACACCTGATTCACTGTTCTCAACATCAAAAGCACTGTAGAAACAACTACAGAAAACACGTAAGTTGACTCATAACCAAAGGTCTGATATGCCCCGGCGCCTAGCCTACCTGCTGCTGTGCCGTCTACCACCACACGACCAGAAACAGCCAAGGCTTGTGCTTAAAACAGACCACACAATTGCCGCGGCAAATGCACATCTGATGGTATCAACAGAGGCCATGGATGTCACACGAACATGTTGGTCTACGACTGTTATTGACATGAAGCGGATGCATGTTACAGCAGAATTAAGTGTCCTGCAGAACACCATCAAAATCCCAAGCGGGGGAAACGTTAGGGCCTACCTGCTGCTGTGCCGTCTACTACCACGCCACCAGGAACAGGCAAGCCCTCCTGCTTCAATACAGTACCGGCTTGAGACACCAAGATGGAGCCGCGCTCAGCTAACGTGACAATAACGTTACGTGCGCCACGCCTTATGAGCTCGTTGGCTGCATGGATGACCTGCGATTGTGCATGAATGGCATGCATTGTGGATGATGGCATTGTACAGTGAAAAATGATATAGATTGGCAGCATCCAAACAAAGAATTGGCAACATGAATTGCAGTGGCAACAAGTCAAGCGGTGGCCAAGAGACAGAGATCACTTGAGGCTTTTGTGCATGACGGGCATAACAAAGTAACAGTCGTAACACAAGCGCTCTTTGGAGTGAGACAAAAGCATGCCTCGTTCAGTGTGCTTGGAGTCTCAAACTCATAATGAGTTTGTCATTCTGATACCAGCAGTAAGATGTTCTTCACTCAGCATGGCAGTTGCAGTACATGCCAGAATGTCAAGTGCAGCAGCCTACAGGGCTCACTCGCTATGCAGGCAGACTTTTTGCACTTCTGTTCGTATTTCTGTTTGTATTTATGTTTGTGTACCCATACTACTCAGCAGGCCCTGCAGAGCAGTTTGGACACACAAACAGAGATACAAACAGTCATTGAATGGTGGTGTGTTTACCAGGCAGGTGATGTCCATGGTTCGATCGCAGCAATGCTTTCTTGCTAACTGCTCTTGGCAAAAGCGCAATGTCTGCGTAACCGGCGACTAAAGGAGTTCTGCTTATACTGCATGAACACTTCAATCTACCTGTTGCTCAGTGGCTGTAGGCAGCCCCGTTATTCTCTGCAGTTCAGACTCATTTGGTACAAGGTAGTCCACAAGCGACAGCAACTCATCTGAAATCGGCCGATCCTCACCACCTACATCCTGTTCCAGCAGCAGCAGCAGCAGCAGCAGCGCCAGCACCAACAGCAGTAGGGTCACGAGTCGAAGCTGCTGTGTGAGAGCACCGGGCTCCTAGAAGCAAGCAACCACGTTGATGACATACTCAAGCCGTGCACATTTTGAGGTGTATTGTCATAATATTGGCAAGCGCTGCATCTAGGCTTTCAGACAGCTGGCGATTGACATCAACAAACTTGTATGCTCTGTTTTATGACATAACATTCTCCGTCGTTCGAAGTTGTGGCCTCATCAAAACCGCAATGCTCCAGACCCTTACCTGAATGACAGGCACTCCCGCTCGTGCTGCTGCTGCTGCCACTGCTAGGTTGACGTGCTCAGGGACCTCCCTTTGTAACAGCACAACTCCAGCGCCCTTGACAATATGTGAGACACGTTCTCCCTGCACACATGCACACATCATACTGTACTTGGTGGTTGGGTGGCGGCCCCTTCAATATAGCATGCAGCAATTTGCTGGAATTGTAGTCACATGGTATGTTGCATGAGCTAAACTTCAAATACCACTGGGTTGCCATATTGCATCTTGGCTACAGCATGTGTACTCCAGAATATCCAGACAGGCGAGTCAAATGAAAGGCAATCTAATTCGGGCTTAACTGGTGCCCTTTTGCTCGTTTTCAGCACGTAACAAGGGGAATGGACAATGAAGACATGCCATGGTTAGGACCGGCTTGCTAGGGGCCGGGGGTGGTGGATGACCACCTAACAGCAAACTGCCCAGGGGTAAGAAAACCCTGCCAGCGGCTAGAAAACCCTGCCATAGGTTAGAAAACCCTGGCTGATTAGCTGTGGGCGGCGTTGCATGGGCTGAACAGGAAGTTGCATCAAGCACAGGATCTGAATAGACATGAAATGAAACAGGAGTGCAGCATGTTTACACAGGGGCTTTATCCAGAAGGAACGATAACTCCCTCGTGGCCTCTGCCATACACAGACTGCTGAGCGGCAATGAATTGTAACTTCAATGAAGCTTCTGAAACGTACAACACACTGCTTTTGTTCAGTGCAACGCTTGACAACACAGCACCAGCAGGCTCAAGCGTTGCCATTGTATGACCTGACGCCATAGCCGCTTTTCATGGAACACGTAATCGCAACACACCCAACAAGCAAATTACGCAGCCATGTCAGGCTGGGGTTATGTTACAAAAGAAACAGCAACAGTACTGATTTATGAACTAGCGGTAAGAGTAAGAAGTACGAGTAAGAAGTAGTGAGCAGTAAGACAAACTTCTCACCTCTTGCCATGCCGCATTTGCCCACCAAGCACAACGCTTGAGGCCGCACCATCAGGCTCAAGCATTACTATGCTGGGACCTGACGCCACAGCCGCTTTCATGGAACACGTTATTGCAACACACTATGAGCAAAAGCAACTTACACAGCCATGTCGGGCTGGGGTTATGCAAAAGAACGATACAGCAAGAATATGTCCTGATATACCAACTAGCGGTACTCTTACCTAAGAGTAAGAAGTAACAGTAAGAGTAAAAGGTAAGAGTAGTAATACAAGTTGCTTACCTCTTGCCATGCCACATTGGCCCCAGCTACTAGCACAACGCTTGAGGCAGCACCATCAGGCTCAAGCATTCCTATGCTATGACCTGACGCCACAGCCGCTTTCATGAACCACGTAATTGCAGCACATTAAGACAGTCGACTTACACAGCCATGTCAGGGCTGCGTTAGAGCAAAAGATGATACAACGATAATAATTTGTGCTGACACAACCTAGCGGTAAGAGTAAGACGTAAGAGATCAAAAACAAACCTCTTACCTCCTGCCACACCGCATTGGCCCCGCCCAGCACAACGCTTGAAGCAGCCCCATCAGGCTCAAGCATCACCATTCCATGACCCGATGGCATATCTGTTACTTTCTTGCAACCTGTTACATCTACACCGTTACTAACAAGCTCCTGTTGTAGCATGGTGGCATAGGTGTCATTGCCGAATCGACAGATGAATTGGGTCTTGCGAGATGAGCCTTGGCTGAGGCGGGCTGCTGCTACTGCTTGATTAGCACCCTGTGCAAGAACGAAGCGAGCATAGTGTAAGCAAACACATGACAGCCTGTTTGAACCAGAAGCCCGGCTGAATCAAAGCATGGCAGCTGATGAACTGCTGAACACATGAGTGTGATTCAAGCATCATGCGGCCTCATGTGAGCAGTTTCAGAAGCGACATGAGCAGGCTCCGCGTGACAATCCCTGGCTGAGGCGGGCTGCTGCTACTGCTTGATTGGCACCCTGTGCAAGAACGAAGCGAGCATGGTACAACCAAACACATGACAGCCTGTTCGAATTCAAAGCCCGGCTGAACTAAAGCATGGCAGCTGATGAGTTGCTGGCTGAACACAGCAATACAATTCAAGCATTGCTTTGTGTGACTAGTTCCAAAGGGACATAGATAGCAGGCTCCACGCGACAAGCCCTGGCTGAGGCGTGCTGCCACTACTGCTTGATTAGCCCCTTGCGCAGCATCACACAGCAGTGAAACCGCCCCCCAAGGGGTGTGAAGCAAGCTGGTGTAGCTTTTGTTTCACTTGGGGGTACAGCCAGGCTGGTGAATGATTGAGCACTACATGAAGCCGGTTCTGCTAATTAAAGCCTGGCTGAGACACGCTGCTGCTGTGAATTATTGCCTTGTACAGCTTCAAGTTACTAATCTGTATCAGAGTACCGAGTTGAAATATAGGAGGTGTCTGGGGTTGCGCCTTCGATGCAAGTATGGCAGTGATAGAAGCACTGCTTTGGGTGTTGTTGTTTCCACCTCTGAGAAGATGGGGCGCGGGGCCAATGGCCATAGAGCTATGGCGGGGGGGGGGGGGGGGGTGCGTCCACTTGCCTTGCCGCCAACTGCCACACCCAGCCTCGGGTTCCTGGAAATGGTTGTTTCGCTCTTGCTGGGTAGCCGATGGACCTCCATGATCAGGTCAACATTCACTGAGCCCACCACAAGAACAGGCGCCAGACTGGAGTTATGTCTGCTGTGGTTGCTGCTGGTGGTGTTGAGGTCAGCTGTTCCTGCGGCGGCGTCATTGCTGTGGCCTTCAGAGGGTATCAGTGCACTGCCAAAGGTGCTGCAAGAACGGAGGAGCTAAACCAAGTTCAGAGACGCAGAGATGCTTGCGATGCTGATAAGGGGAATGGACTCTTGTACAGACTTACATGTTGATGCAACTGGTGGCATCAATCAGTCAGGCCAATGGCCAAACCAGGACAGGAACACTAGTTGCTGTATCCAGAATGAGGCTTCTACAGACACACTGTAGACGCTTTTGAACTTTGACGGATGTTACATGGTAGTGCAGGCCTCGCAACAACGCGATGTCCGCCCTGAAAGTTGCACTGCAGTACATAGTGGAATTGCTGCAAGGCACGCAGTAGCTGTAGAGGATAACAGCGGATACAGCATAACAGTATACAGCTTGCGTTTGTGGTCATGAAGGCACAGTAGGACCTCACCTAAGGAACAACAGCAATACAGCTGCACCGATTCGAGAGGACCCGCGCTGTAGGTCCTTACTGCTCAGGAACGCTGCAGGTCCGCGCATTGGCACGCCGTACTCGCAACTACTGTATACACGTGATGAGAACGCTGACTACACCATGGGACCAGCTGCACGCTGAAGCACTCTTGCGCTGTACAACATGCCGTTGAAAGCGAACGCTGGGGTTGTGTAGGCCTCACTGTAGGGTTCGCCAGCCTGCTGTACTCGGCTGAAACGGCTTGACTGAATGAAAGATTTCTCGCACTTATTGACTCAGTGACAAGTGCATATCCGAGCATGGCGGGTAGCAAAACCCAAAGCGCGCCGGCATTCAAACCGTCTGTCGTTTACCACGCTCCTGTATGGTACCAAGGCAGGCGCAACGGGATAGAAACTCAAGTAAACTTTCGAATACAAGACACAAAAGCAGCAGTGCCCTGGGCCAAGAAACAGGATCAATTTTAACACACCATATCACGTGACACCCCACAGTTCACCGGCCAGTGTGACACCAGTATCTGTGGCTGTAGCACGAAAGGCAACCAACTGCGAGCTGTAATGCTGCAGTATGACAGCCCAGACTGGGAGTCAATGTGGCTGAGACATAGCTCAGGACTGTATGAATTCATACAGTGTTTGAACATGAACCAATTCGACCAAGCTCGCCTAATCAACACTAGAGATATGCAATCACACATCAAGGTCTTCTAGGGTATAGCGCTGACCCTCTGACTCAATCAGTGCCCTGCGGGGTGCTACCTTGTCCCCCATCAGCAGAGCAAACATATGGCTTGCTTCTGCAGCATCATCAAGGGTCAAACGCCGCAACACCCTGCAGATAGTGCAAAGACACAAGGTCACAGAGAAGTTTTCCCGCCAAACACGGCAAGTGCACTGGTAGCTGCAGTAGTTGACCTAGCTGGCCGGTCAGCAAACAAAGTTGGGTGCACACTGCGCTGCCATATGATTACACATACAGCACAACCTGCCATACCAGTACTAATGCCGGCAGCCCGGCAAGCTTGCACTGCATGCTGTACGTTGCTAAACTGCACCTGTGCCAAATAAGCTCTCAGTTGCGGCAGCTACCCAGCGACGGTGACCGACCAAGTGTTGCCACGCAGCTTTCACATAGCAGACAGGCTTTCACCAATGGGATCAACCGCTAGCTGCATAAGATTATCACACACCTTGTTTCAGGGTTGAGTGTTGTGCTCCACAGTTGCTCAGGCATCATCTCTCCCAGCCCCTTGAACCGCGTCACTGACACACCCGCCGGCAAACCCTGCCCTGGACTCGCTGCTGCTGCGGCTGGTGCTACACTACTGCCATCTGCATCAGCCTGAGCAGCGGCAGCTGCTGCTGCCGGTGAGCTATCTGCAGCAGTAGTGCCCCTCCTGCTGCTGCCCCGTCTGCCCTTGGCAGACCCACTATCTGCTGCTGCAGCAGCAGCAACAGCAGGTTGCCTGGCTGCTGACCTGGACTTGCTCAAATCCTGCAAGATTCTTTGCAGTCCTGCGTCATCATAAGCCCACAGAGGCTCCTGTCCCCGTCCCACTTCAATCCTATACAATGGTGGTACTGCAACGTAAACCCTGCCAGCCTCGAACAGTTCCCGTTTGTATCTGAATAGGAACGTAAGTAGCAGGGTCCGAATGTGGGCGCCATCTACGTCAGCATCAGTTAGCAGCACCACCTTGCCATACCTGCACAGCGGCCACAGAACAAGGGGGGGGGTGGGTGAATGGTACTATTTACAGCCTGGGAACAGCAATGAGTTGAATCCAGAAGTGCAGTGGTTGGCTTGCAACAATAGCAGCAAGGGATATTGTGGCATGACAATGTGTGGCTGTCTAACATTTCACACAAGCTGCTGCCAACAGCAACAAGGCATCATCCAGGCCTGAACCAATACACTGACCTTAGGTTTTTGAGGGGATCAGTTGACCCACTGCTATCTGCATCAACAGTAACAGTAACATCCCCTTGTTCTTCCGCACTACTGTCAGCTACTGTACTGCTCCGGCGCGACCTGCCTTTCTTGCCTTTGCTGCTGCTGCTGCTGCCGTTGCCCTTGGTTCCGAGGCCCAATGCTACTATCAGCGAGGAGATTTCCTGGCTTTTGTAGAGGGCTGCATCATCTTTGCGCTCTACGTTGAGGATTTTGCCGCGTAGCGGCAGAATAGCCTGTGTGTGTTTGGCAGTGAACCACGGCACATAATGCGGCGTCAGATTACACCTACTAACATACTACCCATATCTTACCGGAGGGCAAGTTCTGAGTTATCACACAGATTGATGCATACACCACATTCCCTGCACACAAATAACATTTTAATGAATCAGTAGCTCCAAGGGCACCCTGTGCCTACATAACACAATGACACAAAACACCTTCGCCTATTTCCAAGGCGGACTTGTCAAACAAGCAGCGTGCTAGCAATCAGCATGCATTGGACACCTGCTGTTGATGAAGTTGACAAGCATACATATAAGCACACAAGCGAACAATAAGCATACATATAAGCATACATAAGAGCATACATATAAGCATATAAGCATACATAAGAGCATACATATAAGCATACACATAAACATACATATGAGCATACATATGAGCATACATATAAGCATACATATGAGCATACATATAAGCATACAGTACCTGTGTGTGGCGATCCCTGGCTTGCTTTGCACTGCCTCCAGCACTGTCACCCTCCACCAAGAAGATCTCAGTAGCCTCCCTGCAACATACACCAGCCACACAGCACACACCTCACAACCTAGGAGAGCAGCCAGCAACTGGGGCAGACTCAAATCCCTTTCTAAGCCTGTTTCTAGGATTTGCTCTTTTGGCGAGTATAGGCAATCACCAGCAGATTGTTTATTACGGTCTGCATCAGCAGAGCTGTTGTACCACACTCGTCCGTCTAAAGCACTAGCAAACTATCACTAAATGGCCACCAAACAAGCTGGTAGTGGCCTGGCGTCCATTGAGACATGTGCAGGTGTCCAGCCAGTGGCAAAAAGTATACTACATATTGTTGATAGCTTCCCCCAAGTGTCGTCGCAAGATACTGCACACATATTGTGACGACACCCGGGGGGGTAGCTAATGATAATATGCAATGTACTTGTTGCCACTGGCTTGACACTCAACATCTGCCACAAGCCTTGCCCCTGGTGACCCACCTGTTGTTGCTGGTGCAATCAGCCAGCTTGCCCGGTAGCGTGCTCCGCGTGAGCACATGCTTCCTGCGTACTAACTCCCGTGCCTTGCGTGCCGCTTCGGCTGCTCTAGCTGCAGTGAGGGCCTTGCCTACTATTGCTGACAGCGCTGCGGGGTGTGACTCTAGCCAGGCCCCCAGCTGGTCCGTGATGGCCTGATCTACTAGCCTCCTGACCTGCAGCAAACCACATTGATGCATAGCAGAGTTCAATAGCAAGCAAAAGGCAGCCAGGCATTGTACAATGCTGCACACATGTGCAGCGTGCTTGCTTGGCCAGAACGCAGAGGAGGCCAGACACAACTCTGTAACTAGACATGTGTAGAGTTGAGTTGCGTAGCGACGCCTAAGATAAGGCTAACGCATTGTGGGCGGACTGAGCACCGGCTGTTGTCCTACAATCAGGTTGCATCCGGGCATAGGTATGGCGCAATAAGCTGGTCATCATCATCAAGCTACATGTCCCGCGAGAAAACACGACAGAAGCAAGTTTGATAAAAAGCCCTCCGGTACCATTAAAACAGGCACCCCAGTCAACTAAGCTGATTATGAACAGGGAATCTTAACAGCCATTCCCGTACTATGTTGTGCACACCTCAGGGTTCCCCAGCCTGGTCTTGGTCTGCCCTTCAAACTCTGGTGATGGCACTTTCACAGAAATGACACCAGCCAGACCCTCACGGATATGTTCTCCTGACAAGCTGGGGTCCGCATCCTTTACCAACTGCAGTGAACCAGCCAAATACACAGCAATGTAGCGGAGTCAACCACTAGAAACATACGGCGCTGTATTACGATTGACACATTTGGACAGGAAAGAATTATTCAGCAATGGACTATACCTTGTATGCAGGCACATGTGTGATGTTGAGCTGGGCTTGCACGTGCTGAAGGCTTGCCCTTTGCTTGGTACTGTAATTGAACAGGTTGATCTCTGTTCAAGTGGACGAGTGGGCCTCTAGAAACATCTGAAACGAAGTTTACATAAGCTTCTTGAGACATAGCTTGGGAAATGTACGTTCATCACATTGCAACAGCAAATATGAGCTGCCGGCAGCCCAGCATACCTTGTTCTTCTTGGCCAGGCTGTTGATCAGCCTTGTAACAGCTGCCCTCAAGCCATCCATGTGGCTGCCGCCATCAATGGTTTTGATGCTGTTGGCGAACCCAACAAGCGTATCAGAGAATGTGTTTGAAGCCCATTGCAGGGCAACTTCTACATCAACTCCTTCTGCTGAAGCTGTGAGAAGGGCTGGCTCGTGTAGGGCAGAGTTGTCCCTGTTTAACCTGGAGCAGACACAAAAAGCAGGCCACTCTTGGATTGTCCTGTATTTCTGCTGATAGGCTATGGCCAGAACTATCCTGCATTGGCAAAATCAGTGATCATTTGAAACCGGCGTCCCGGCAATCATGTACAGAGACAATATTTGCTGCGCCAGGAATGCACAGTGAAGCTGTACCCTGGCCCAACAGAGTGTCGGGTCCGTTGAGACGCCCTGCTCGCTGAACGTGTGCTTGCTTCAGAACAAAGTTTGCATGCGGCAAGAAACCACCTTGACCACAAGCGTCCCATTCCCCAGAAGAATTCCAGTGTGCTAGACGGTGTTCCGCCCACCTAAAAATGGTTTCAAGAGCCTAGATTTTTGCACAGCAGAGAAGTCTCCGGCACTGCTGCAAGCTATTCAAAGCAACGAAAAAGTGTCCCGTGCGCCTGAGAAGCACCGTACACCGGGGCAGTGCTCGGGGAGCCTAAAGTGAACCGCCGCCGAAAGTGTCCCGCCACCGAGCAAGTGTCGCCGCGCGCCTGCAAAATGGCCCGCGCGCCCGAGCAAGTGTCCCCCGCGCCTGCCAAACGGCCCACGCACTGACAAAGTGTCCCGCGCGCCTGAAAGTGTCCCAGGCGCCTGCATGATGTCCCGAGAGCCAGAGAAATGTCCCGCGCCCCGGGAAAGTGTACCGTGCGCTTAGACCGTGTCCCGCGCGACAAGTCACTGTTGCATTGACGCCGAAGACATGGCCGCGCAGCTAGCTACAGCTCACATAATCGTTCGAACCTTGTTGAACAGAGCAATCAGAAGTGCTGCTAACACCGCTAATTGAAAAAGAAGCGCCGAATTAGTATGTACAGTGCTGGTTGTGCAGCTCCAGCAGATTACCCCCAAAATACTGCATACGAGCTGTTTCTGGTTTACAACGCAATGGCCTCAGCAGCTCAAGGCAATACGGTTGTACCCTGCGATGCATGGAGGCTTGGTCACCAACAAACCAGGAGTGCAGAGACTTTTTAACCGTTAACCCTCTTTAGGCCAACAGCACAAATTAATTCAGAAGGCCAAAACCACTTAAACTGGCATAACTCTGCCACCAGGAGGCCGATTGGTCCCAAACTTGGTGATGTGTTTACACATGGCACAAGTTGTTGGGTCATGACGTCACACAGGGTTCAGCTGCTGTGCCGGGTGGTAAACCCTGCGTAGCACAGGGTGGCAGCAGTAGGCACCCCTGGCAGCCATGCCCTCGATGCAGGAGCGGTTGCAATGCACCCCAAGCAATGCTATAGCTCCTACTAAGCTAATTGCCAACTTGCGGTGCGCGATGTATGCCACCTGCGTGAACTGGTCCACGAAGGTCTGACCATCCACACAACAGTAGATGCCTTATTGCTCCGTCTTGGCTTAGCTAGCCCCAGACAATTCCTAGAACGTTATATGTTGTCTATTATTGTAGTACATAGTGACAAAAGGTGCAACTGGGTCCCGCAACGCGTCTACCCATTGAACGATGCAGCAATTGCCATGACCAGGGCTTGTGCGAGAGCGTTGCGGCCCGTTGCAGCACTCATAAACGTACGATATGTCATACAAAAGGCGATTTGTGTGTGCGGATGGGCTATCGGCAGTGATGAAACCATACGAGCCATCAGTACGTACTGTCAAGGCTGCCACGCAAGGTGCAGGCCTTGGCTCAGAAGTGACACGAACGGTATCGTAGCACCATTGCTCAATGTGTACGGCGCGTACGATGCTAGCCCAAGCTGTACATCGGCCTAACGTCAGGGTCCATCCTCCTCACTATTACTATCGCACGCCTGCGGGCCCCCTGCTGGCTTTGCAGCGCCTTAACGTTCCCCGGTATTACGGATAAATCTTATCAGTCAGTGTGAAGGCTGTTCTGCGCATGTAAGCGGTCGAGGTCCATGAGGTAGTGCTGTGGCAAGCTGCAGTCCACAGGGTTGATAGGATCAACGTATCGGACTTATGCAGCGCTTGTAAGGTTCCAGTGCATCACCTGGACCCACTGCAGTACGGCCCCGCAGCGGCGGAAGCACCGCAACGCACGCAGGAAGCCGGTACTCATTGAGTACATGGGCCTCAAAATAGGTCTATTGGCCCTGGACTCCCCCAGGGACCTCGCATGGCACCAGGCAGACCTGGCCCTGAAGGGCCTGGGGGTAGGAGTTCTACACACCCAAGCTTGCTTGCTCTGGCTCGCTGTGCGCAGAGCACAGCAGGAAAGTTCGTTTCTGACCCTGTCCTCATATGAGGACAATGGCCTAAAGAGGGTTAAAAGTAGTACTTACCACAGCACGTACTCCTTCAATCCAGACTCAGCCCTGAACACTTGCCAGCCCTCAGCTGCTGCTGTTGCCTCACTGCTGCTGCTGCTGCTGTCCGCATCAGCTGCAGCAGCATCCACACTGCCGGTCTTCCTGGTCTTGCGCTGCTTGCTGTTGCTGCTGCCACCTGCAGCAGCTGCTGCTTTTGCGCCAGCTGCTACTGTTGCAGCAGCAGCAGAGGGGACGACAGGTTTGCCCTTCTTCAGGAACCTGACTTGCAGCGTGGCGCCCGCATTGAGGAAAGCTAGCTCTCTCAAGCGTGATGTGATTGTGTCTTGCTCAAAGCTGATTCCAGCTGCAAATACTGCTGCATCTGGCTTGAATGTAACCTGCAGCAGATGGGCACATGTTGCAGATCTGTGTAAGAAAACTGCTGTTGTGCACAGCTACTCTGCAGCACGTGTACACGCCAACATGTTGGCCATGAATACACAGGGGCCCGCAGCTGCATGAAGTATAGAGGAAAGTTGCAGTTGATCCTTCGCCATCTTAGGCAGTACTCACTGCACCCAATATTAGCAGAGATTGGACAATACATTAACCAACAGCCAGGTGGCCAAGACATGTCACATGGTTTCCTCTGTGTTCATTTCAGAAAACTCCTCCACTGTAGAACGCTTCGTGCCTGCTATGCCTGTGACTGGTTCAGCTACACGCATCAGCCAAATCTACTGCTGGCTCCCACCCCAGACTGGAAGGCTGCTCCTTACAGATGTAGACCTGCTGCTAAGATACTTCCAACCCATCCGATATTATACCCAACGACCAGAAACACCCCCACCTTTGTGCCAGTTGCATATGCACCAGGAGGTGCAGGCTCCTCTGTTAAGCCAGTCACAGGATTGCCCCTGCTAAAGCTCTGCTTATAAAGGACACCATTTCGCAAGACCTCCACATGTAGCTCCTCACTGAGGGCATTCACCACGCTGATGCCAACACCATGTAGGCCCCCGCTGACTCTGTACCCGCTGCCTCCGCTGCCGTTGCCATTGCTGCTGCTGTCGCTGCCGAATTTGCCGCCGGCGTGCAAGACTGTGAGGACAGTCTCTAACGCTGACTTGCCTGTGCTGGGGTGAATGTCAGTAGGAATACCCCTGTGGGCAAATGATACATGTTGAACCAGGTGTGGGTAGCAAAAAGGCGCAACCATGTATGCGTTTTGTTTGCCATTCCTGATTGCGAGGACAGCAGCAGCCCGAATGACTGGGATGAAATTCTGCAGCCAACAAATGTCAGCATGACAGGGCATATTGAAGGTCTAGCGACTAGCGTATCCAACTATGTGGCTTGCATCAATTGTGCTGAGGTGGGCTCTGCTAAGATGGCTCTGTGTGCAGGGCAGGGCAATGACAGTGTGGCTTGCAGTGAATCACCGCACCATGTTTTCTGACGCTGCTTCATGTGGTCGAGGCTTGGGACACAAACGACATCAACAACCACCTATGCCAATTGCAGAAAAGCCTGCCAAGGCTTGCCGCATGTAGCACAGGACACAACCGGTATCCCAAGATGCCTCTCAAGCAACAACAGCCAACTGCAGCATCAAGCTTATGACCAAGGCCTGCTCCGTTGTTACGCGCGTACAGAGCCATCCAGAGAATCCCACAAAGCCATCCAAAAGAGCAGCTGCTGCCTAAAAGTTTCCCATGCATTCCTGCAGCCCCTGGACCCACCCATACATCCAGCAATACCACAAATAAGCATCAACAACTGCCGCAAGGATACTTCCAATCTGCTGACCTGCCATTATCTGTCACTGTCACAGTGTTTGTTGACAGTTCAACTTCGACTGTTACGTGGTCCCCGAAGCCGCCCTGAACTTCATCTACTGCATTGTCTAAGACCTCCCACAGCAAGTGGTGCAGCCCGCGAGGCCCTGTGCTGCCTATGTACATGCCAGGTCGCTTGCGTACGGGGTCTAGTCCCTCAAGAACCTGTTGAAAGCAGCATAGAATGTTTTTGTGATTTAAATTGACAAGGTTTTTTGAGATTTTGGTCGGCTGGTAGCAGCAGAGATACTGTGGATACTGCTGGTGAGAATGGGCGTGTGTGTTATAGCCACCCAACACATCTGTTACTGTTGCAGGCAGTGCTGTATCATGGTCTATTCGCTGCTATCTTTCGCCTGTGGCGAGCACGGAGCTGGATGCAAGAACTCAGGAGATCAACCTGCCATGTGATGCACAGCTTGCATAGTCGGCTTGGAGCCTGTGGTTGATTGCTGTACTGCATGTATACCTGAATCTGCTGTGCTCCGTATGCAGCTGCAGCTGCGGCCTTTGCGGCCGTGCT
>NSMO01002850.1:0-16544 GCA_002588565.1 Coelastrella sp. UTEX B 3026
TGAGAAGCCAGATCACAGGCCCATGGTTGAGAAGTTGCTGCAGCTACTGTACTTCACTCAGGTGCGGTACAGCAGTCGAAGTTTGTCCCAACGCATGTTATAACATGTTGTGTTATAACAACTATACGTCTGGGGTACTACTGTTATGTTAGTGCTTACAGTGTCCTTGCACACACCAGAGCACAGCAGTTGCCAGGAGTGATCTTGGGTAGCTCAATAAATAGATGAGGTAAACAACGCCAACGACTGCATTCAGGCGGCAGGAACAGCAGCAGTGAGTTCTGATGCTTGTCTTGCAAAAAGGCTTGCACTGCACAACCGTGCAACATGCACCGGATCAACAGCTGCTGTCTGACTGCTCATCTGCCAGCCATGCATCTGCTCTGTTGGTGGCCTGCTTTGCCAGTAACCGTCGGCAGACAAGTGCACATAAGTAATCCCAACACGTAGTTTATCACCGCCGTGTCTTCAGCCTGATCACGAAGGCAAAGCTCACTGTCTCACTATAAATCCTGCTGTTTCGTATGTTCCTGCAGTTGTTTGATCATGAGAAGGGCTACTACAGCGCTGCGGAGCGTGCAGCTTGTGTTGCATTTGCCCCTGAGGTGAACGTCATCAAGGCAGCAGCAGCAGCAGCACAAGCCTTGACGAAACCAGCAGCAGCAGCACTAGCAGAGGCAGCAAGAACACTCAGGCTTCAGACGCCACTCAGATGCAGCATATGTCAGTACTAGTGCTATGCAGCGCTAGCAGCAGCAGCAACAACATTCAATGGGCATCTTCTGGCAGCGTCTGTGAGTGCTGATCAGCAGCAGAGAATGGGTCGCTTGATTATTATAGAGACAGCACATGCCAGCCCATTACAGCACTCAAATCAGGGTATCAACCCTCATTCAAGAGTCCTGGTAGCTTTAGGCCAGTTTGCGCAGGGATACTAGCAATATAGCTCAGTGAACATCTCGCAGCCTGCTAGTAACCGACACAGCAAGAGTGGCAGCTCCTGTCTTCAGACAAAACAGTTTAGTTAACCAGTTGTCAGGAGTTCGACATCTTGCCGCAATGTGCAACCCTGTCGGTCAGCATGCAGAGGTCAGTTGCAGCAGCAGCAGCATGCACTGCACAGGCGCTTAGCCTGCGAATTGGCAGGAGGTAGCAGTACAGTCTCCAGTCACACACAGCTGATCATTGCAGCAGCAGGAGCAGCTGGGGCCCAACAGGCAATCAATTAGCTCCTTTTGTTGCTGTCTACTTTCTAGTTCCTGTGCTCAAGCGTGCCTACACAGCTTGAGAGCAGTACCTGCGTGAGACAAGCAATTCGTTGCTTGAGATCGCATTAGGTTGCACCTAGCCTTAGAAACATAGTCTCCTATCATTGTTCAGCACCTGCAGCAGTAACAGCAGTAAGCAGTAGGCAGTAGCTGGTTCACCAACTGAGGCGGTTACTCTATTGCATGGGGTAGTAAAGATAACACAACAGAGCAAGGAAGCGCAGAATCGTCATAAGTTCATCATGAACAGCGTATACCTGTGAACCATACCAGCAGGTTGCAGCAGTGACCAACCCCCTACTGACTTCGCTGCCGCCGCCACCACTGCTGCTGCTGCTGTGTGTTGTAGCTTGGTCTGACTGATGCTGACCTGGTTGGCCTTGCTGCTGCTGGCAAACTGCTGATGTCTCGCCCGTATGGTGTCAGGATGAACCACAAGGATGGACTGGCCAGCTGCTATGCATCAGCACAGGTATTGAATCAATCGATTCCTTAGAGTCATTCCTTATATACACTCATTCTCTAGAATGAATTCCGATGATTGCATTGTTTCTTCCCATGCACGGTCGCCCTTGGCTTGCTGTTCATGTCGTGTCCATGTGGGCGTGTGTTGTGTCAATGAACCACAAGGCACAGGTATGAGTCAATCTTTTCCTTTGAGTCATTCCTTAGATATACTCATTCCTGGAGAGGTTTGAAGATTGCATTGTTCTTTCCCATGCCCGTGACTTGCTGTTGTTGATGTTTGATGTTGTGCCCGTATGGTGTCAGGATGAACCATAAGGATGGACTGGCCAGCTGCTATGCCTCGGCACAGGTGTGGTCATTCCTTGGATTCATTTCTTACATTCATTCCTGAGAGGTTTGAAGATTGCATTGGTTTTTTCCCATGCACGGTCGCCCTTGACTTGCTGTTGTTGATGTTGTGTCCGTCCAGCAGCAGTTTCAACAGCAGCTAGGGTGCAGTAAGACAACTTAAATCAGGGCTTAGGTGTGTTTTGTTTTTGCATCATCCTTTCCCCATGCATGGGTGCCTTTCAGTTGCTGCTGTGAATGTCAGTTATGCATGCTCGTCGAGTGCTATGCATGCTCTTTGCGCATAATGCATGCTGTATGTAGTATTACTCCAAGCTGATATCCTGTTATGTTTGTGTGGTGACAGTTTGTAAGTTACAAGCAGGTTTAGCTGCATGGGCCATTCAGACTCCTAACTTCTGTGCGGTTCCTCCTCCTGCTGCTGCTGCTGCTGCTGCTGCAGGCGTACCTGATGGGTGATGAGGATGAAGAGCTGCTCAAGGAGCTTCCGGGACTGACAGGTTGGTAACAGCAGGTGTTACTAACATGTGTTGTGACTTGTTATTGTCACTTGTCAGTGACAACTGTAGTACCTTG
This sequence comes from Coelastrella sp. UTEX B 3026, assembly GCA_002588565.1. Lineage (NCBI taxonomy): Eukaryota > Viridiplantae > Chlorophyta > Chlorophyceae > Sphaeropleales > Scenedesmaceae > Coelastrella > Coelastrella sp. UTEX B 3026. The sequence goes on from NSMO01002850.1 coordinate 2,661, forward strand.
TTTGTAGGATTCGCCAATGATGAATGTTAGTAATCACTGTTGGTAACAGCCTTCAGAACCACTTAAAGGGGCTTGTTGGCAGTATCCATGTGATGGCACCCGACCAGGTAGTTGCTAGCAATCCTGTGTGCAGCGATTTGTGCAGCAAGACATTCTTTTATCCTTTGTGCAGCGAGATATTCTATGATTGCCTCTGCCAGCACAGCATTTCCATGGATGCCTTTCTTTTCACTCCTGCTCCCACTTATGTTCAGCAGATAGAAGTCAGTCTGCTGTTCCTTGAACAATCTGTCAATCTTATCTTGTTGCTGCATAACGTCATCTTTTGTTGCAGTGGGCGTGTTGCGCAAGAATCTCGAGGCGCTGTTGGGCTCTGCCTTCCTCAACATTAGACCTGAGGTACCTACCATGCCCCTACCACCAATCCACCCGCCACCACACGCACATGCCCCTCCCCCCCACCACATGGCGCACGGAGGCCCAGCAGCACCAGCAGGAGCGCCGGCAGCAGCAGCAGCAGCACACGCTCACGCCCCACCCCCGCATCCGATGCACCTAGGTCTGGCACCCCCAGCAGCAGCAGCGGCACCGGCAGCAGCAGCAGCTCCTGCTGCTTCTGCAGCTCCTCCGGCAGCAGCACCTGTGGCAGCAGCACCAGCAGCAGCTGCTGCCAGGCCGCCGGTGCCGGCAGCAGGAGGTGTGCCGGGTGCCCCACCGGCTGTGTCAGCTCCGGCAGCAGCAGCAGCAGCGGCAGCAGCGAAACCATCTGCAGGTGTGTCTGTTTGGAACTTGGTATGGATCACTCGTTCATGGCATATGTATGCTACAGCCTTTCTGTGGTTGTCATACAGTCCTACAGTTGTTGGTAGGGTTGCATGTTGCTTGTATCCAAACACTTGTTGGCCAGCTTGGGCATGTTGGTAACACTTCTTCCCAAGGTGGGTACTTCTGCCTTGGTTGTGGTCTTGCTCGTCATCGCATTGTTGCCGCCCAAATAGGTTAGCAGCAGCCAGGCTGGAGTCTACATTCAGTGCTGGGGTTCAGGCTGGGTTTAGGGTTAGGTGCTATTGCTAACGCAGGGTTTGCAGCCAAACAATAGTTTTCTGCTGTTGGAAATGCAGCAGTCGTTGCAGCGCTGTTGCCAACTAGATCTCGGAGTTCATAACTCATGCAGTGATGCCATGAACCGCCAGCTGCTCTTAGTGCTGACAGCAGCAATCTATGCACCCCCCTCGTGTGGCTTGTCACCCTACAGCATGCTGACAATGCAGTTTGTACAGATCTCTTGTATTGGGTGTCATACCATTCGTGTTCGCTGCTGTTCTGGCTCGCAGCTTTGACTGTCAGCGCCTTGGAGCAATCTCTGTTCAGCCAGCATGCAGCACCAGCAGCGGCAGCAGCGGCGGCGCCAGCAGCAGAGCCCAAGCCAGCATCTCCCCCACCAGCTGCACCCCAGGCACCTGCACCGGCTCCTGCTGCTGCTCCTGCTGCTGCCCCAGCAGCATCAGCACCAGCAGCCGCACCACCCAGCGGTCCATATGGTGCACCGCAGCAGCCCAGCAGTTACTACCAGCAGCCACACAGCAGCTATAGGGCACCTGCTCCTGCAGCAGCACCAGCAGCAGCAGCACCGCAGGTTCCCGCAGCAGTACCAAGTGCACCGCCTCCTCAACTTCCACCCCCACAGCAGCAGCAGCCACCAATGCAGCAGCAGCAGCAGCCACGGCAGCCAAGCCCTTACTCGAGGCCTGCAGCACCACAGGCGCCACCTCCAGCAGCAGCAGCACCTGCTGCTCCGGCTACTATCAGTAGCCAGCAGTATGTGCAGCAGCAGCAGCAGCCCATTGAGCAGCAGCGCATTGCTCAGCCAGCAGCAGCAGCAGCAGGAGAGGCACCAAGTACCAGTGGTCCAGCATCCGGGGGTGCTCCTGCGCCACAACAGCAGCAGCAGCAGCGCCAGTATATCGCGGTACCAACCACAGGTGGCGGCGGCAGGTATGCACTGTGTTTTAGCTCTGTGCCTGCTTACTGTTCAGGCTGTCCAAAACATTTGCTGGCTTGGGAGATGTACATTATGCTGGCTTCCATGTTTGCAACCACGCTGACTTCGCCTGCGCTGAATGGGGACTGCTGACCTGAGGCCTGTAACACATATGGAAGCTCGCTGGAGTGCTGCCTGATCCGAGCAGACAATGTTGTGATGTAGTGTATCCGAAACAACGCATGTGTAGCTTTTTACTTGGCCTCCAATTTGAATTGCTAATTCCACCGCATGTGCTTACCCATCTTTGTGTTCTTACTGCTGCAGGCGCCCCTATGAACGTCGTGGCGGCTACGGCGGCCGTGACAGCGGACCCCCAGGCCGCGGTGGCTATGGCGGCCGGGATGGCGGACCTCCAGGAGGACGTGGGGGCTACGGCGGACGTGATGGCGGACCCCCCATGGGCGGCCGCGGCGACTGGAACCGGGGTCGGGGCGGACAGGGCGGACCTCCTCGGGGCGGATATGGGGGCCGGGGCATGGGAGGCCGCGGACCCCAGGCCAATGGACCAATGACTAGCTGAAGTTGTGCCAGTTGAAGGGGCAGACAGCAGACTAAGCGGGAAAGCTAGAGTGTGGCAGAAGGGTGGTGCGTGCATCAGCACATTGGTCCAGTGTCCAGTGTGTTCCATCTACTATGATTTACCATCTGAGGGGGTGGCGAGCCCCACTTGTACTGACCAGCCTTCCGAGTGTAAGCCTTCCTGGTCTGAAGTGAAGCGTCATTGATGACATCATGATGATACATTTTCGATCTTCACACACTCTTATGAAGTATCTACTTCTGTTACATTGGCCTGCATAAACCACTACAGCCAGACACAAAATTGTATGCTATTCGAATCACGTGGCCAGGACAGTGTGCAGTGGATTAGTAGGTCTGTCGAGTACTATTATTAGCTTTACCGGTGTCTTGCCCAGCAGTATACTGTCGGTCATTGTCGTAAAGTTTAGCTCATGCAACACAGAGCATGCCAGCGCATCTATCTTGTTGCATTGGCTCAGTCACTTTTACAGAGTAAAAGTTTCTGAGCCATGCAACAGAGTGCCAAGCAATATTGTCGTGTGCTGCTAACCCAGCCTGTCAGCAGAGCCCACGAGCGACAGCCACCTTGGCAAAATGAATATGGTGCAGCTTCCAAAACCGTGTGTAAGTTAATTAGCGGGCAATGGGGGCAATGCGAACCACGTTGACGTTTGAAGCGGCCATTGCCCGCCACATTAAGGCGGGACTGCGTGTGGGGAGTGTGCAGAGGCTGCTGGCAACCGTGTCATTGGTTGCAGGAACGTATTTATAGTGTCTGAAGCGGCATACTTGGTGCACACATCCCAAAATGATGATCGTACCCCAAGCGACAACTAACCGTTGTAAGCCGTCCTTCAGTGAGCTGGTTTTGCTTATGATAACATCGATCTACTCTCATTCGTTGTTGTATATAACTTGCAAGTCCTTTCCTGGCATCAGACTGGAGAACCTGCAATGTGCTAGCTCGCCTGTACCATACATGTCACAAGCCCCTGGCTTCTGCGATGTTTGCATAGATCAGCCATTTAGTCAGTACATATTTGTTGCCCGACGAAGCATGCTGTTAGAAGCGTTCTCGCCCCTGCCTCTCTCCTCAGTTATGTCGTGAGACCTTTGCAGGAGCTCCATGTGAGCTTGAGCTTCTGATCTATGCTATATGACGCTATCAAAGTCAGTCTTGGACCGAGTGGAGCCCACTAGCGGCAACACAGGCCACGGTACCCCCTCATGGCCAAAACTGCTTTCGAGGCCTTTGAGCCCGGCGTGGTTGTAGATGAGTTTGCACGCAAGATCGACTCCCTGTGCGTCTGGAATAATACTCTCATAGCTGGCTTAAGCGATGGCAGCTTGCTGTTCTTCGAAGAGCAGAATGCAGAAAGCAGTGCTGGAGCCAGCATCAGCACTTGGCAGGTCACGCGAGTGCAAAAGAGCTTCGGCAAACGTAGCATACTGCAGCTACAGACACTCGAAGATCAAAAGTTTCTGCTCAGCTTGTCAGGTGGGGCCTTGTTTGTTCATTGCACAGCAACCTCCAGCGAGGAAGATATGCAGTCTGCTATCAGCGGATGCTCATCCCCCGCTGCTCAACCCGAGGCAACACAGCAGCACAGCTCTCACATCAAGGCAGCAGACGGCGACATGTTCACATGGGCTGTGCTGTAGCTGCTGCCTGGATGCCACAATGCCCTGTACAGCTGTAATGCGCTTTCTGTGATTTCCAATGCAATACCAAAGTTGGATATGTTCGCCCAGCATGCTGTTCTCTCAGCTGTTACGCCCTGGCCATCGCCTTTTCAAGCGGCTTATCCTGCGACTACTGTACATTGCACATACTTATGCCATTGCAGATGAAGGCGTACAGCTGCACTCGCTACCTGACCTTCAGCTGACATCGGCAGCCAGCAGAACCAATCGTGCGGCGGCGTTCAGTTGGGACAACGGCAGGAGGTTGCTGATTACGGCTATCAAACGGAAGGTACATACAGCTGATTGATCTTTGTAGGCATGTATCTCTTAGCAGCATGAAACTTGAGCACTGGCTGGTTTATTTGGGGGGGGGGGGGGTGCCAGTGCAGGGCCTGGATTGACAGCAACAGCAACAACAGCACCTGCATGCATGGATCCGTGTCAGTTGCTGCTGCACTTTAGTGGCTTGCATAAGCCAAGCAGTGTCGGCTGGGGGTCTACTGCAGCAGCGGGTTAAGGCTTGCAGGAAACTGACAGAAGCAGTAGAGCAGTACAGCAGCCTTGTTATCTGCCTGGGATCTACTTCTGAAAGCCAAAGCCCTTCATAGCTTAGCCGATTGCGGACGGGGGCACAATCGGCTCTCCCAGCAGCAGCTTGTGACAGTCACAACCAGTGTTTTGCTGTTGCCAGTCATTGCAAAGCATGTACATTCTGTAAGTCTGGTGCCGGGGATATCCTCTCCTGAGCACAGCAGTGCGCTTCAGGAGGTCACTGCATCCAAAGCCTCTTGTGGTCTGTTGCAAAAGCATATTCGCTAGCTTGTGTACGCGTCTTGTTGCCTCGCAGGTTGTCAGTCACCAGCTAGACAGCAACAACGCATTCCTGGAAATGACAGAATATAACTTCCCCGAACCTGTTATAACACTGTCATGGGCCGGAAGTAGCATAGTCTTAGGAACAGCCAAGAGCTACTGGCTGATTGTACCAGCCGCCAGTCAATCTGTGGAGGTTCTGCCAGGTCAAGTTATGACGATATATCCTGCAGTACAGCCTCAGCTGTTGTTTGCTGCTGGTGCAAATGGCCAACCTGTCATGACGCGGTTACCGTCAGGTACGTCTCTTGTCCCTTCAGTCTGTTGTGGCTTCGCTGTCATGCCCTGCATCAGCAGCAGCAGTAGGAGCACTGGCGGTGGCGACGGCAGCAACAGCAGCTCGCAGCGGCTTGCATGATTTTTCTGGTTGCTTGCAAAAGTGACATCTTGTGCTTCCCAATATCTCAAAGCAGCTCATGGGGTGCCTGCAGCGCAGTCGGAAGCGTGCCTGCATCGCAGTCGGAAGCACTTACTGAAGTTAAGCTTTAATCATATCAACATGAATGTCGTGCAAATTCACATGCCGCTCAACATACATAGTCGTGTAAGCACGCTGGATCAGCGGTTGTTTCCTTTCAGCAAGTTTGGCCAAAGATTGTTGTGGTCCTGCGAACTCTATTGATATTTTGAAGGCAGGTGCTTATCTCAAATGATGCTGTAAGTGACTTTCTGGCTCTGGTGTCAAATCTGCTCACAACAGCCTCAAGCACTAACGACTGCAGGCTTACAGAAAGCTGCACTCCTGTATAGCAGAAACATGATATCTGATATCACATGCAACATACAACATTCCTGGAATGTAATATGTTACGCAGGCGAGGTCCTGATCACGAAGGACGCTGTCAGTTACTTTTTGGGCTCTGATGGCAAACCCTCACGCAAAACCACAATCTCTTGGTCTCAGCCGCCGACAGCGCTCCTGGCTACGAAGCTGTATGTTGTCGCAGTCCTGCCACAAGCAGTGGAGGTCAAGAGTGTCAGCAGGCTGGGTGCAGCAGCAGCTGAACAGGTGCGAGATCAAGGCCTGATGCTTGTTGGGGATTTCAGGCTAGATCAATGTCTGTTCTTATGGGTGGCCGGGACAGCTAGAGCTTTGGAAGCAGGTGCAGCAGCAGCCGAACAGGTGCGAGGTCGAGGCCTGATGCTTGTTGTGTGTTACAGGCTAGATAGTGTAGGTTGTGCCTGTCTGAAACAGCTTTTTAACCATCGTAGGCTCACCGGGGCACTGCCTTGAGGTGACTTGCATGTAGATGATGTTTGTTCTTACGGGTGGCTGAGACAGCTAGAGCTTTGGAAGCAGGTGCAGCAGCAGCCAAGCAGGTGCGGGGTCGAGGGTCCAATGCTTGTTGGGTGTCACAGGTCAAAGTGTCAATGTATGACCTTTCTTACGTGTGACTGGGACAGCTAGAGCCTTGAAAGCACGTGCAGTTGTGATTTTTGGGCTACTTCAACGGTGCGGCCGGCTCCTGTTCTGTACGCGCAGATGCCGCTCATGCCCAGCATAGCGGCAGCCCCTTGGTGGCCGTTGTCTACTGCTGGTGGTGCTCCATGAGTCGCCATCCAACACCGGTGCTGTCTGTTGCTGCTGTACTGTATATGTAGATGCTGCTCCTGCCTGGCATGGCAGTTACAGCACCGAACCCAGCACCAGATGGCAGCCTATACTTGGCGTCAGCGACAGATGGTGGGATACGACAGCTCAAACCTGTACCGCTGGAGCGACAGGCGAAGCTGCTGGCAGCTGCGGGAGATTTCCAAGGGGCCTTGGAGTTGCTGACACTGCTTGAGGATGATAGTCCTGCAGACGGTGCAGCAGCAGCAGCAGGAGCAGTAGATGTAGGGAGGCGACGGCAGCAGCTGGAAGATGTTCTGCGACTGAGGTTTGGATATCACCTGTTTGAAGGTAAGGGTTCCCGTGGTTCACCGTGGGTCATCGTGGTTCATCGTGGTTCAGGGTTGACTGTCGTGGCAATATGACGAGTAGTCAGACGCACCTTGTTGTAGTACAAGTATTCAAGCATACGAGAGGCCCCAGCACAGGGGGCATATGTGCTTCTGAGCATGAGGCTGCAGGTGCTAGCCCTGACCAGAAGCTGGCAGTACTGCCCGTAGAGTTCCACACGTCTCTGATGGCATACAGTATCAGGCATGATTCGTAGCAACAGTGTGCGGCGGCCCTCAGGCTGTGCAGCAAGGCGTGTGCACTGACGATACGCCTCAATCAACTTGCTGGTTCTATATTAGTTGTTGCCACCAAATCAGTCATCACTATCGCCTCGGTCCAGTATGTGATGCAGTAAACCAATGCAAGCATAAAATGCCACGGCAAATGCTTGCATTCATAGCTAGACCCGCCATCATCAATGTGCCAACACAGCGTGTGCCAGAGTGCTTGATCGCTGCTGGCAATGCATATTGGACCAAACTGCCTGGTGTACACCGCAGCTACCATTCACAAGTAGGCATCTCATTGTGTGTTGTTGGCATCTCATATACAACTTGCTTGCTCATGCAACTGCCTATGGTTGTCATGTATGTGCTGCAGCTGGGGAGCCTGACGAAGCCTTGACGCAGCTCAGCATGTGCTCGGACCCTGACCCTCTAATCTTGCTACGGCTCTATCCCTCTTTGGTCCCAGACAAGTTCAAGTCTCTGCTGCCCACAATGGCCTACGGGGAAGCCCTACCGGAGCTCACGGAGATTGAAACCACAGACCGCGGCAGTGCTGCTGATGTGGCTCCTGGTTCAGCTACAGCAGCAGGAGTCAGCCGGAGCAGTAGCAAGAAAGCGAGCAGTAACGCAAGATCTGGGACAGCAGGAAGGAGTCAGACAGCAGCTGATGCAGCAGCTTTAGCTGTGGTAGTGCCATATCTGCTGAGCCACAGGACTAGGTTGCTGTCGCAGCTGGAAGACTCTGCTGCAGCCAGCGCTGCTGCTGTTGACAGCAGCAGCGGCATGCAGAATGGGCAAGCGGTGATCGGTGGTTCTGCAGCACACAGCAATGATAGCAGCCATGCAGCGGACACTAACAGCGCCAAGGGCATCGCCAGCAGCAGCAGCAGCAGTAAAGCCAAGTCGAGCGAAGAGCTCAGACTTGTAGCCACGGTCATTGATACAGCTATCCTTCGGGCCATGCTGTTGCAACCCGATACTGGGGCATTGCTAAGACTCCTGCAGCAAACCAACTTTGTAGATCTCCATGACGGCGAATCTGTACTCACGGAAGGTGGCCGATATGCTGAGCTGGCAGCGTTGTACCAATATAACAAGCGTCATAACGCGGGGCTGAGGTTGTTACATCAGCTGAGTCAGCATCCTGGGTCACTGGAGGTCCCACCCAATGGTGCTGCTGTAGATTTGAAGGGATTGCCAGGAGTATGGGCAGCAGTGAGGTGAGGGTTCATAAGTTTTTACATGTTGCATTACAATAAAGGCCATCGGGGTGAATTTGGCTTCCCTGCTTATAGGTTTAAGCCCCTCGGCGCGATCCAGGTGTAAGACAACCTAGGCTGTCAAGCTAACAAGCTGGGCTGAAGGCACATCTAGGCTGAAGGCACATCTGTGCTGCATTTGGTGGCAGTTGGTGCTTGTTGATCGACCACTGATGCCATGACAGATTGGCTCACTGTCAGCTCTCAGATCAACCAGGGGAGCCACTGGTTGCATTGGCAGTAACGTTTGACCTGGTCTGGTACGTGCATGCTCAGCTTCTGCGTCACTACTGTTAGGCTATAAGTCATGCACAACATCAAGTTTTCTGGGTATGACTTGAGCATGCAGGCAGTGCTTCTTAACTGCCTGCTGGCATATGAACGAATCTTTTGGACCAGTCTTCAGCAAAACACGGACCTCAGGTTGCTCAAACCATCCAGTTATATCATGCTTGCCAGGTTGTATCTGGTGCTAGGCTGCTTTGGGCTAGCACTCGATGGGGGGTGCCAATCCTTCTTGATTGAGAGTAGATGATAGAGGTCATGAAGATCATGAGAAGTGATCTGTGCACCTCTCTCCCTAACATACGTGTGCGGTAGTATAACACACGCAGCCTAGGTTCATCTGGTCTTATCCTTTGTTGGTTGCCATCGGTTTCCTATTGGGTGTGGAGAGTATCATTCTAGATGGTGAGGTATCCACTGTAACTTCTCTCTCTCTCTCTCTCTCTCTCTCTCTCTCTCTCTCTCTATTTGACTTATGCAGCGTAAGTTATGCTTGCTGCAGGTATCTCACTGCCGTACAGCCCCAAGATCTTCAGCTAATCCAGGAGCATGCTGGCTGGATTCTAGAAGCTGACCCTGAAGCTGGATTAGAAGCGTTGCTTGCAATGAACCCACCGCTGAACACAGAGCTAGTGAAGCCATTGCTAGAGGTAGGCGTGTATGTTGCTGAAGTTGCTGTTGTGGTCGATAGGTCATTGATTGTTGCGGGGAGTGACTGCATTGCAAGTGTCATGTTGGAGGGCATGCTTGAGGGGTTCTCAAACTGATCCTGAAGATGGGTCAGCAGCATTGCTTGCAAAAAATCTATGATTCAACACAGAGAACTGGTGAAGCCACGGCTAGAGGTTAAGTCAGCCTTGTGTTGGTTTATCATGACAGGAAGTATTAAAATCAATTGTTGGTTTTGTGGGTTGCATGCTGCTTCTATCTAATCACTTGCTGGTCAGTGTGAGCATGTCATTTTGTACATGCTCACACTGACCAGCAAGTGATTAGATAGAAGCAGCATGCAACCCTACAAGACCAACAATTGTAGTTCTGTATGACAACCACAGAAAGGCTGTACATATATCATGAACCAACTATCCATGCCAACAGGCCTTGGCTGGGGTGGTTTGTCAACAGCGCTCGATGGCTTCATTGTTCGTTGTAACATACTTATGTGTTGATGGTCTGTATTGGACACATGCATTGGACACATGTAGTGAGCCTAGCAATGCAGCACTGCAGCACAGCATTTGCATGTCTGGGGCGGTCTATGCGGGGTTGCAGAAAGTTTTGGCTGATGGCTCACATTCTGAACTACAATACTGAACACATCTGCTCTTGGTACTTGACAAATGTCCTTTTTGCCTGTTACAAAGCACAGCCTGAGTGCCGCTGACTTACCTGTTTCTGCCAAAGACTTTGGCTCCTGCTAGCAATCACGTACGCATCTCGTACGCTTCTAATAGCCTGATGATGACCGAAGAGGTCAAAATTAGTAGCCGATGAGAGTTTTTGAGCATGTAAACATGTTTCATGAGTCACTGATGTAAGTCGACCTCGGCCCTTTGTAAGCAACATTTCTGCTGATGCATGTGAATACCTGCAGGCTCATGCCCCTGACTTCACTGCTGTGTATCTGGAATCAGCCTTGGACCTTGGCCTGGCCACGCCTAGGGAGGTTCACAGCGAACTCCTGCTCATCTACCTGCACATGGCGCTGGAGGAAGAGCGCGAGGGAGAGAAAAGGTGCGTGATGCCGCGGCTGGCATCAGTGAGTGTGGGCACCTGTGTAACGCAGGCCATGAGCTTGGGCAATGCACGAGGACCGTCATGAACAGCGGTGGGATTGCCTGATGGCTGTGTAATGATAGCCTCTGTTTCATTATGAGTACATCTCCAAGTTCCGTAGTAGGTAGTACATGCACTAGCGACTTGCTGTGCCTGCTTGATGGAAGGGTGTGACACGAGTGAGAACACCGCATCCTACTTTCTTCGTTGCTGCTGCCGCTGCTGCTACAGTCATCACTTGCATGACAGCAGCCTTACACGGAGTGTGACAGATTCAAATGGCTTGTGGTGGCATGTGTGATGTTTCAATGGCGCGTCACCCGAAATGGCCCCTCTTGTGCAGGCTTTGTTTGTTGTCGTGTAGTCGCGGTTGATCTGTGTGCAGCTAATTAGCACCGTGCCGTATGTGTTGTACACTTACTAGGCTGGCAATCTGGTTATGCAGCTGCACTGCCGCCATGTTATCGCAGCAAGCCTGACTCAGGACCATGGCCATACTGCATTCGGTTTGCCTTGAAGTTTACTTGCTGCTGTTGCGCATTGTGCATTGCAGTTCTATGGCACACGCTCGGCAGCTGTCACTCTCAGACTTGTTAGTATCAAGGCCACATCAGCCTCTCAAGCTATTCCCAGATGATCCCAACCAATGGGGCCCAACACCACGGGCTAGCCAAGCAGGCGGGACCTCAAGTGACACTAGGGATGGGACCTCCGGTGACGCAGCAGCCACCCCGGATGGGACCACTAGTGAGGGTGGGACCTCTAGTGTCAGTGAGGGTGGGACTGCTAGTGACACTGGCATGGCAGGGTCTAGTGGTAAACCTCCGGCGGTGCATGTACCAAGCAGGCCAGTATCACCGGCCCCTATATCTAGCGCCCAGCTGCATACGCCACACAGGCGAGATGCATATCAGCGACTCAGGGAGTTGGTCTACTCCTCAGATTATATAGATCCAGAGTACGTGCTATCCAAGTTGGGCCAGGGCCAGCTGCTAGAGATTCGGGCACTTATGTTAGAGCGATTAGGCCGACACCGGGAAGCTCTATCAGTGTACATACATGATTTGAAAGCCATAGATCTAGCAGAGCAGTACTGTGATAGGGTTTATGAAGCGGGGTTAGCAGCAGCAACTGGGGCGGGACCTCAAGTGCCATCGCTAGGAGACTCGGCTGGGACCTCGGGTGACACTGCTACTGCTGCTGCTGGCGACACCGCAGCTGATGCCAGTATCACTCCTGCAGCAGGCTTACAGAACCCTAGCAGTGCTACTGCTGCTGCTGCTGGGTCTAGAAAGGGCCTAGCAGGCACTAGCGTAGCAGCAGGCAGTACATGGGGGAAAGTTGAAAAGCAGCAGCAGAAGCAGGCCAAGCAGCGAAAGCAGCGAGTGAAGAATAGGCATCAGCTGCAGCAGCAGAAGGGGCGGAGGTTGTGGCCAGCTTTGCCGTTTGGAGTTCAACCCCAAGACATCTACATGGAGCTTGTTGATGCGGTGCTACAGGTATGGCTGCTGGGGTGTAGGGCTGTTCACCTGGCTGGCAATTCGATGTGGTGTGTGTGTTTCGGCTGGACACTTAACCGCCTGGGGCACGATTGACATACGTCCTCAACCCGCAGTCGCTTCCACAGTTTGAGACTAATTGAGCGTGTGAGAGTTGAGAGCTATGGTAGATGTCTTGCAGTCGTGACAAGCTCACCAGTGCAAACAGACACAGCCTGGCGCACACACTTTTGCTACTGCTGCAGTAGACATCATATCAGCCACCGTCGGCGCTCCTGTCCTCTGCAGTCCCGTCACTGGCAGAGCTTGTCAGTAATGACAGACATGAAGGAGCCCCTGCCTGTGTGTGCACCTCCTGTGTGCATGCTGTTTAATACATTCATAGTTTAAGGCTGTCTTTCGCTGCTGTTTCAGCACACAGGCAAGCCAGTTTTGTGCACCAGCACGCATTCTTTTGCCTGCATTCATGTTCACTTTCATTGTTTATCAACAATTACGAGATTTTACTTCTGCTGCTTCTTTCTCAGGGCCCCTGCCAGCAAAACCCTGAGGCGTTGCCTGGCCTTAAGTCATGCTCACTTTCAATCTTCACCAACTATTACAAATATATACTTATGCTGCTGTCTCAGGGCCCCAGCCAGCAAGACACCGAGGCTTTGCCTGGCCTTGCGCGGGCACAAAGGCGGCAACGTGCAGCTGCAGCAGTGGACCATGAGGCCTGGAAGCAGCTCAGCGAGTTGCTGTCGCGCAAGACTGACAGAATAAACCACTTGCAAGTGAGTTATGGCTTGATGAAAGGGCACCGATGGGGGGTAGTGGTCTTTATGTATGCTGCTGCTGCTGCTGTGGCTGCGGCAGCCACAGCAGCAGCAGCAGCAGGCACTGGTGTGGTTTTGTATGTGCATTCATGGAGCTGCAGCTGCATTTCTGTGTCCTGGCGACCGGGGCCAGCTTCAAGCATGACGTCCAATATGAACTGTTTGCAATTCCGTGTGATGTGGTTGACAGATGCATGTATCTGTGTGCACGAGCCGACGCAAATTGCTGTTGTCGACTGATTACTGCTAGAGGGTTGGCACCAACTGCCACTGACCAAGGTGTTTGTCAGTCGAAGCAGCAAACAACAGAATATGGGCCAGTTTGTTGTGCACCAGCTTGGATCATCCAATGGCAACCTTTCCAGAGCATCCAATTGCCTGGCTGCTTTCCTTTGATATGCATTTGTGCACGCAAGGAACACACGTGATTTGTGTGTCTTTCACCCTTTCGCACCCTAGGGGACGTGAGTGGACGGTAGGAAGCGTGGAGGCGCCGGGCCCCGGTTGGCGTCACACACGCTTCTGTTCCTTACTACATTGGTGCGCTCTCGCACGCCACGCGTAAATCATTCATTCAATCATTCATTCAATCGTTTGCTTGTCCTGCTGCTGATGCAGATTCTAGATGTCCTTCCTGAGCAGTTGCCGCTCTCAGATATTGCACCACTCCCGTCCAGCATGCTCATCTACGACACAGAGCAGCGGCGAAACTTGTCCGTCGTGCATCACCTGCGACGAGCCGAGAGCCTGATGGCCCGAGAAGACCTGGTCAAAGTCAAACAGCGGGTTGTTAGTTTGACCTTTGACCGGGCATGCTGCATTTGTCATAAGCGCATGGGTGGAGCTGTCTCTGTAGCATATCCCAACGGGACCCTAGCGCACTACCTCTGTTATAAGAGGAGTACAGGCCAACAGCAGCAAGGGCAGCCACTGTGGGATAGTACAGCAGT